>CM076569.1:915360026-915549454 GCA_034641835.2 Pinus albicaulis
ATGTAGCCTGAGCACCTGTAGATTATAACAAACTCAAAGTCATAATACACATCATAGATTGACTAGATTATTTCTCCTTAGGAGCTAGGTTTTGTACCTCATTTTTCTTCTTCCCGTTAACCATTTGGAAATCTCCATGGCTTGCTTCATAGGTTTAATTTAGACTTGAAGGGTTCTATATGAGTTTCTTTTTGGTCATCATTTGGGATTTATCTTTTATTATCTTTTATTTTTCCTTTGAAGTCTACCAGAGATATTCCAGTCCCATTAACATAGTTTGGTTACTAGGGGACACTAATATCAAAACTCCAAGTGCATATATAAATAATTTAATTAAATAATAAAAAATTGCACTGAATTTTAAAAATTTGGTTTTGAACTAGTTAATGAAATAAAGCTCAAAATCACCACCCATGCCCATCTTAATTGCAGTATGAATAACTATTTCTCTAGATTTAAACCATGTAAACCACATATATTGTTGTATTAAGTCATTATTTTCTAATAATGTGACTTTCAAACTGCAGATTTAAAAAACCGATATGAAAATACAATGAATATGGATGTTTCCATAAAATCACTAGAAAATATAATTTTAGTTGATGGAATAAGATGAGAGGTCTGTAATGGCCCAATATGATTGTCTATTCTAAGAATTTTCAATTCACCAATGCAATGGACTGCTTTTTATATCATAATCGACCGATAATTCTTAACGTGTGCAACCTTAGCTAGCTAAGGAGCATTAAATTTCTAGTCAAGTACCAAGCTAGTGAGGTCATTCAAGACCAACCTTTTGATGAGTAAACCTTTCAATGAGGATTGCATGTAAACCTTTCAATACCATTGCATACAATTTAGGTTCACTTTCCTAAAATCATATTTTCTTTGATCTAGGATACCATTATTAGATTTGGATGATGAGCTATTCAAAATATGGCATATGATGGGGGATAATCCTATATTAGAAATATGTAAAAATGGCTAAGATTGTTGAAATTACAAATAGAAGTAATTTTATTAATATAAATAAGGCCTTTCTATAGTTTCTCAAATCTCTTGAGGCATAAAAAGGCAGAGCTAGCTTATTGAACACAATTGTTAATTTTTTCTTCCTAGTAAGGAGGCATGGTTGTTTCCAAGAGAATATTTGAAAAATTCCCCAAATATTTTAATTCCCATTCTTCTACTGATAGCAGGAGTGAAAATTTCTCAATTTATGGGTAAAGAATAAAGCAGAAATATTTGGACTACTTATAATGCTAGGGACTACTTATAAGGCTCTGATGGAGAACAAAATGATTGTAAATGTGAGCAGATTGAAGAATAAGAATATGAATACGGATGAATTTGAGAGGCATATGGAGATGGTGGGTAAGCTTTGAAGCTAAAATATAGTTTCTCTAAGAGCTTATTTTGAGGCCAAGGAAAATATTCTTTTATATTATCATTATCCCAATAGAATCGTCTTTTCTCCCATCCATGGTATGTCCATGATTCCTTCTAAATTCCTTCTCTTCAAGCTGTAAAGATAGAAGTAGAGAATTTTTTTTTGTTACATAGTTTTTATTTCTCATACTAATATCCACCCATGGCTTTAATGGGGTTTGAACATTTATCTCATCTATTTGAACTGAATATACAAACACTTAGATGACATCGAGTTTATTCCAAGTTTTGAAAACGTGAATTCTATCAGGACCAGATCTAATACTTGGAACATGTGATTTCCTAAGTAGGAATTGGATTAGTCCCTTAAAAGGATAAAGAAATGCTTAATTGGCCTATCCCCAAGGATGTAGTAGATATCGAATATTTTATGGGTATCATGGGGTATTACTTCATATTTATTTAAGAATTTTTCTAAGATGGCCTTTCTTATAACCTCACTACATAAAAAGGGATTTAAGTTTGTCTAGGCTAAAAAACTCTAATAAATGTTTGACTGGCACTGGCTAAAACATTTACTAACAGTAGCCCCTATACTTAAATTGTTCATCATGATAAGGAGTAAACCATTTGTACATATGACTTCCTAAAAGAGATAGGCGAGGTAATGATTCAAGACAACCATGTAATCCCCTATGCATCTATAAAATTTAAGGATAATGAGAAACATGATGTTGTATATGACCTTAAACTAGATTCACTAGCACACATATTCAGAATGTGGTACCATTATTTTTTACGTGAGAAATTTTACATTAATCACTAATCCTATCATATTGAAGCATTTTTTTATCCAGTCATATTTAAATGATGGATAGGAAAGATGGATGGATTTCCTTAGTTAATTTTATATTGATATTAATAATATCGAAGGAAAGGATAATAAAGTGTAATATGCATTAAGAAAACTATAAATCAGATTGGTGAATTTTTTATTAGTAGCATTAAAATAGATATTTGGGAACAAATTAAAACAAAAACCAATTAAATTAAAATATATTTTGAAGAATTGGGTTTATAGGAAAATATTTGTAAAACTAAGAAATGAAGCTGACAAAATAGAAAATATGAATATGCATTTAATAAAGAAGATATGCTAACATTCAGAAAGATAATTTTCATTCGGAATATGCCTAGACCCAAGAATTTGACTCTATATGAGCACCATAAATTGTCGTTTTTCAGCTCATCCAAGATACCATAGAGTTATTACAGCACATAGGAAGGCATTATACTAGCCAAGAATGAATGGAGAAGTAGTTGAGTACTTCACCAAGTGTTTCGTATCAAAAATTTAAAGTGGAGCACCAAAATCCTACTATATTGTTAAATCCTTTGTCCATTCTCAAATGGAAATGGGAAATCATACATTTAAGTTTTATTACCAAGTTTCCTAGAACTAAGAGGAAGCATGACTCAATGATGGTTATGGTTGAAAAATTGAGCAAAGAAACTCAATTTATATTGGTTCAATATACATATAAATTTGTTCAAATAGCTATTTTTTTATGAAATATATATATTGCATATAGTAGAGTACCAAAAAACATCATTTCTAACAAATATGCAAAAATTACCTACAATTTTTTAAAGATGTTTTTTTTAAGGATCGACACTGCATACCATCCTCAAATAAATGGGAAAACTGAAAGGACTAACCAAATTATTGATGACATGCTTCACTTATATGTGCTAGATCAACCCATGAAGTGGGAATATTACATACACTTGGTTAAATTTTCTTACAACAATAGTTATCAAGCATCTCTTAGGATGATTCCCTTTGAAGTCCTTTATGGACATAAATGTCATACTTCATTAAGCTATAGTCAACCAGAGGACATACTAGTTTTCGGACTTGATCTCTTGAAAGAGATGGAACAAATGGTAAAAAAGGTAAGGAAAAACTATAAGGTGGTTCAAGACAGATAGAAAAATTATGTAGATCAACACTTACTTTATAAAGAATACAATGTAGGTGAACATGTCTACATCAAATTCATACCAAAGAGAAGTACATTGAAATTGGGCATACGTGTTAAGTCAACACCCTGATCATGTGGACCATCTAAAATACTAGCCATAGTAGAACTAGGGCACATTAAAATACATAATTTATCTTTCATGTATCACTTCTAAAGAAATATGTTCATGATCCTACTCATGCTCTTAATTGGAATGTGGTGCAAGTAAGACTAGTAGGAGAGTTCTAGAATGAACCTTTGAAAATATTTAAACACGGGGGGACATTCACTCTGGAATCAAGTTATTTTCTAGCTTAAAGTGTAATGGAATGAATTTAGACTCGAGGAGACTACATGAGAAATGGAAGAGAAAATGTGAGAAGAATTCCCTTCACTTTTATAGAAGTGATAGAAACTGAGAAATAACCAACAATGGTGTTTAATTAAAGGAGGGGAAGATGTGATACCCGTGGTGCAATTTCTCTTAAAAATATTATTACGTTACATTTTAATTGTAATATTCACTATCAAATTTGGCCCAATTTTCGATGACCAATTCATCGCTATTTCGACACATAGGCATCGCAAGAGTGACATCTTGAGGCAGGGTAAAACATGGTTAGCCATTGTGTCGCAATTCCGACACTTCAATAAAGTGTCAGAAGAGCGACACTTATTTCGATGTTTCTAGACTTCCATCACTCTTTCGACATTACCCAAATCGTCGCTATTCCAACATTTTGTAAGCGTCGGTCTTCTGAAAAGCCACAACTATCGGTCTTCCGAGGATACCGAACTATCACATTTTCGATGCTTATCAGGTTTTAAAACAAACATCCCAATTAAAACGTTATGTTCCAAACATCATAAGATCGATGAAAATGTTAGCACTGTCGCATTTCCGACATTTTGTGCCAAATTTCACAAGACCGAAGAAAATGTAAACAACATCGCATTTCCGACATTTTCTACCAAACGTTGCAAGACCGATGAATTGTTGGCATTGTCGCGTTTCCAACGTTTCGTGCCAAACGTCGCAAGGCCAACAAAAATCTAAGGCGTCGCACTTCCGACGTTTATGAGACGTCGCTTTTCCAACGAAACAGTAATTTTTTTTTTTAAAAAAAGGCATCGCTCTTCCCACATTTTGTAAGCATCGGTCTTCTGATGAGCCAAAACTGTTAGTCTTCCAGTGATATCTAATTGTCCCATTTCTGACGCTTATCAGGTTTTCAAAGAAACGTCACAATTCCAATGTTATGTGCCAAACGTCACAAGACCAATGAAAATGTTAGCACTGTCTCATTTCCGATGTTTTGTGCCAAACGTTGCAAGGCTGACGAAAATGTAAACAACGTCGCATTTCCAACGTTTTGTGCCAAACGTGGCAAGACCAACGAATATGTTGGCACTGTCACATTTCCGACATTTCATGCCAAACGTCGCAAGACCGACGAAAATTTAAGGCATCACACTTCCTATGTTTATGAGACATTACTTTTCCGATGAAACAGTAAAAATATTTTAAAAAAAGACGCCGCTCTTCCGACATTTAAATCGTCGGTCTTCTGATGCAAGGTTAAAAATATTTAAAAAAATAAAACAATCGTGTTAGTAACATATGCTTATTCATTAAAATTAGGTAAGGGGTGGTTCTAATACCTACATAGAGTGCGACCTCATTTTGTTAAGATGTCTTGTGCATAAGAAAATAGCAGCTATCAGGATGGGTGATCAAAATGAACGTAGAAGCCAATCTGGCTCAGAAAATGAGGATTCCATGAATAAGGATATTGAAGGCACAAAAACACGCACAAGGCCTTGTAGTATTGAGGATATTATATTTAAAAGATCCAATAAAAATCTTATAAAGTATTCTAAAGAGGGCGACATAAAGTTTAGGAGAGAATTAGTTAAGTCTGATCTAGAAGTCATGCATAAGGATAGGAAAAAATGTCAATATAGGGATGAGATTGTAAAAAAAAAAACTTAAGGTATCTATACTTCCACATAATTGATCTCCCATAGGGCTTAATAGTACTTAGACTTTGATCAACAAGGTTGTAACACAGTTTTCCCATGCCTTTGAAAGATGCCTCAAATGTAAGCACTAGAATGTCAAAAAATTCATAAATAGCTTTTCCTCTGATCAAATCGCTTCAGAATAAAAGATAGACATTAAGTGAGCTCAAAATTGGACAAAATTCTCGAGAAAGGTCTGAAAAATACTTCAAAAACCACATATGTTTTTCCTCAGAAAGATCTCCCTCAAAGGGTTGGCTGGCCTCTGAAAAATTATCTCACAAGGTCTGCCACAGAGGGTTGATTGGTCTAAAAAAGACTCGCCTCACAAGGTCAATAAACTCACCATTGATCTATCACATGTTCTCGATGATATATGCCTTAGAACCCTCCATATTTGTCTCCTTTAAAAAATCCAAATACCCAATTTTTTTTTTTTAACCCAAGAGTCCTCTCAAACATCGACCCACTGGTTCAAATAATCAGGACTACTTAAAGCCACATAGCATGGAAAATATCACAGAATATAGCACATAAATCTTGCCTCTTATAGAGGATTTGAGCCCCAATATATAGAGGAGAAGGGAAAATTTCATTGTTAATTCAACTTAATAAAAAATGAGGGAAACCAACCTCAAATTTGAATTTAAATTTGAATTTTTGGAGAAAAAAAAAACTAGTTTAGGAGGTAGACATAATGGTCTTATTCGGAAATTAGATATATTATAGCTCAATAAAATCTAACAAATGAGACATTGTAATGATACATTTCATAAAAAAATGAAGAAATCCACTCTCTGATCTCATTCTTATTTGTGTTTGCATGTCCACACTTGCGTGTGAGAAACTCGTAGATGATACTACGTTACTTACAACATACAATATCACATAATGGCAGAGAACTAATCCCTAATTATTATCTACTCTAATGTATATATATTATATGCTACAAAAGGCCTATAGTTGGGAAAATGGATATCTCATAATTTGGTCATTGCCAGAAATATAATGGGGTAAACCACCGCATCAGATATATCCAATCATGATACAAATGTGAAATAGACAATGACGAATGCATGTATTCCTCAATTAGAAGCCCAAATAAGAGCATAGAACCTAGCTTTCACTTACTATGATGAAAATCCATCTCAACACCAGTGCTCAAGCACCCTCCATCCTCTATGTGCTTTCTTCCTGAATCTAGCATCATATACCAATGCTCAAAACTGCCCAAAAATTCGAAGTTCCTCCTTTAATCATGAGTTCAAACCTCTGATTTGACTTGTAGGGCTTAACATTTCAGTCCCCTTGTGCATAATTGAACTAGATATGGTGTTTTTTGTATCAACCTGAAGCTATCTGTAGATGGAACTCTGCCCAGTGTTGACCTTCTTGTAGAAGTACAGGATTTAACACTCAAATTTGACAGGGTAGATTCTGTGTTAAGTATACATCCCCTACAGGTTATACTGACTCTTGGATTACATTATTTCCAAAGGTTTTTCTTGGTGATAACAGATGATCATTTTTGCAGAACTCCAAAACTCCCTAAAAGTGAGGTTTGATACCAACTGACATGAGCATAATAGGTCAATAATGTAATTACTCATACAAAAAAGGATGAACACAAGTACCAAAAGAGATTTCCAAATTATACATGTTGTATCTTCTAGATTTTATAGGAAGGAATGGTTGAGGTTCAAGATATCAGTATTCTATTGCTACCTTTCTTTTGAGCCTTTTGGTGTAGACTTTAGGAGCAGACTCCTTATCAAAATCTAGGTTAAACTTGCTAGAGGGGCCTATGTAATACTAACCACATTTCCTTCAGGAAGCTTTGATTCGCTATATCAAGTGAATGAGAAAGGGATTAGCCTGAATGTTCATACCTACACAATGCTTGTCATAGCTCTTTGTAATGAAGGCAAAACATAGGAAGCATTTGACATTCTTGATGAATTGAAGAAAAATGGTTCCATGCCAAACATCCATACCTACACAGCATTGATAAGTGGGTTGTGTAAAGAAACCCGACTAGAAGAGGCATGTGAATTGTTTGACAATATATTGAAAATAGAATTAGTTCCTACTGTGGTCACTTACAATTTTCTTATTAATGGGCACTATCGAGAAAATAAAATCAATTATGCTTTTGAGATTCTCAATAGAATGGAAATGAGTGGCTGCAAAACTAATGTTTGTACCTATAATGAGCTGATAAATGGGCTATGTAAAGTATGGAAGGTGGGGAAAGAAGTGTTGCTTTTAAACACTATGCTACAAAGAATTTTGACCCCAAATAGTGTGACATATAATACTCTGTTTGATGGACTTAGTAAAGAGGGTCAGCTAGATATTACCTTAAGTCTTCTTGACTCGATGAAGAAAAAACATTTTAAGCCTGATGAATTTACTTATACTTTACTCATCAATGGATTTTGCAAAGAAGGAAAGCTACAGCAAGCTTGTGAGTTGTTCAATGAGCTTCTCAAGAAGGGCATTGCTCCTGGTACAGTAGTTTACACAGCTTTAGTATATGGGTATTGCAAGTGTGGAAAAATTGGCGTTGCCCTTACATTGATGAACCAGATGGTTGAAAATGGTTGTGAAATAAATATATAGACTTATAATGCACTAATTAGTGGATTGTGCAAATAAAATAGGGTGCTTGAGGTAGATAATGTCTTTGGTAAGATGTTGGGGGAAGGCTTAGCTCCGTCCTTGGTGATTTATACCACACTTGTTCATGGAATATGTAGAGCTGGTGCCATTGATCTTACATGTAAAGTATTAGACAAAATGGTAAAGCATGGATGCTCTCCAAATGTATACACTTACTGTGCACTGATCTATGGACTTTACAGGGAAGCAAAGTTGGAAGAGGCTGAAATGTTCATTGATAAAATGAAGGAGAAAGGCTTACATCCAAACCAAGTAACATACACATCATTTATTGATGGCAACGTCAAATCAGGAAGAGTGGATCATGCTTTTGATCTATTAAGTAAGATGATAAATGAGGTATGCCAACCTAGTTATTGAACCTATTGTGAGATTATGAATGGTATAGTTCAAGAAAACAAGATACAAAAATAACACTTGATTCCTCATGAGGATGTAGTAGGTAGTTCAGATCCTGATAACTTGGACGAAATTCATGACCTGGATGGAATTCCACTCGAAATAAACAGTGTTCCTGCATTTAAGCTTCTTGAAAAAATGATAGAGAAGTATTGTAATCCTACTGTAGATACTTCTGGTGCTTTAATTGCAGGATTATGAAAATAAGGCAGACTCCTTGAGGTAGACTAGTTGATAAAAAATATGTTAGAGAGAGGCCTCTGTCCCAATGAAGAAATTTATACAAATCTTATTAATGGGTAGTGTAAACAAGGAAACTGCATCTATTGTCTAGAGATTTTGGATAGAATGGTTGAAAATGGTTATGAACCACAACTATCTTTGTACAATTTTGTGATTCCTGGACTTTTTAAAGAAGGCAGGGTGCAAGAAGCGGAAAGGTTGTTCGACAATGCATTGCAAAGTGGACATAACCCTGACGAAGGGATGTGGACAATGCTAATTGATGGCCTTATCAAGGATAAGTTCCTTGCCAAGTTATGAATACAAATGATTAGTTGGATGTCGTTGTTTTTTTTATGCAAAGAGTGAACTATAAGTGAGCTTCTTTGTGACTAATTTTCTTGTAGAGAGGGGCAATGTTCATGGTATTAATTTGATTTAATCTCATAGAAGGAGGATTATTTGTGCTAAATCCAGCAAAGAAGGCACCACTCCTAAGCCTAATTTTCATGGGACAGGGACGATTCCTTTAAGGCTAATTGTTGCCTTGTTTTTTTGCCTAGAGTGGTACTGTTTGGAAAATACATAATGTAAAATAGGTGTCTGTAAACACTGAGTGCTGTTGACAGAGAGAGAAGTATGAACCAGCATTCAAATACAATACTACCAGTTTTTATAACATCAATATATCCATATTTTGATGCACAAAAAGTTATGTATGGATCACATGAAATCAGGTTTGATTGTGAAGATTGTGCAACAGATTCTCTTTTCACCTAAGTTTTGGACCAACACAAAGTAAAGGAATGAATATTAACAGATACTAGCATTGCAGGGTTGTTTTCCAGTATATGGGTGTTGTTGTTTGTGTTAAATTCTAAACCTAGCACCTGGCAATTAATTCCTAGTAGATTTATAACTAATATACTGAAAAAAACACAACAGTAGTTTTAGAATTGCACACATCGACAACCCGGCCAAAACTACCAATTGGAGACATGGATGGATGCCTGCTGGGGAGATGGGATTAGAAACATCTTTTCATGAATCATGGAATGCATATGTAAATGCTATGAATTCTCGTCAAATTTTATTAACTGACAGAGAGGACAAGCTTCTTTGGAGTTCCTCTCCTTTTGGTGAAAATGTTCCCAAGCTTGGATACATCACAGTGATTACAGTTCGAGTCCCTGTAGAGTTAAAGTGGTGGAGGAAAATGATTTGGAAATCTAAGTGCCCAGCCAAGGAAAAAAAATTTATGTGGTGTTGAAAGAAAGATCTAAACCTTGGATGTGCTTCAAAGAAGGTATGTGATTGGGCCTGGTTGATGCCCCTTGTACAAAAATAGTGAGGAAATGATCATTCACGTTTTCCACAAATTCCCTTTCATCAAACGAATCTAGGCAGTATGTCGAGCAAGTCTGGGCCAGCTAGGACAGTGGGAAGGATCAACTATCGAAGAAACTAGGACAGTGGCTTGCATTATCAAAACAAAAGAAACCTAAAGGGAATTGCATTATCATTTGATAAACACAAAAACTTAATGAAAAGCACTGCATATTTAGGGCAACCCATTACAGCAATAAATATTTCAGTGGGACTATTGAATGAATACATGGATTACCTTGTGCGGGGCATTTGATGGCACGTTATTCAGAGTTCACCACTTTTCCTTGACTTTTACTTCTCCAATTCCCACTTCTTGGGGCTGAATGAAGGTCCTTTGAATCCGCGGGGCAGGTATTGATGTTTGTATACAAGGCACAAGAATATTGTGATAATTGTTGTTGATAATCGAACCAGAGGCAATCGAGATCTGATGTATCAGAGAAGATACTTTTTTTAGAAGGAAATAAATCACCAAACTTCAACCAAATGTATCAGAGAAGACCTGCAACAGGCACTCGAGATCAATTTCTTTACTTACCGCATCCTTCCTCCAGACCTGCGACAGTATGGCCACATCCTTCCTTCAAACCTGCAATAGTATGGTTGCATCCTTCTTCAAAAACCGGTGACAATATGGCTGCATCATCCCTATTTCCATGGAAAAACCATGCAACCAGATGGAAATGAATGAGGGAAATTAAAACTTTTGATATTTGAAAATTTTTTACAGTTTGAAATGAAATATGTGTGTTTTTTAAGGCCACTCAAATTCCATTAAATAAAATGTGTGAGAATTTTCTTGGGGTTAATAAGGGGTTTGGGTAAATAAGGGGTATTTTTTATTATAAATAATTATTAATGAGATTATATCTAAGATACTTATTTAAATTATTAATTATATAAAATTGTTGAATTTTTATTTCATAAGCTAGAGATTTTGGTTGATTTTTTAATCTAATTATGTGATACTAAAGATGAAATATGGTAACTTAAAAATAAGTTTTATGTGGTTAAAATGAAAGTAGTAATGTTATGGTATGAATTATTATTTTCAATGAAATATTTTGTTTAGTAAGGATGACTCATCTATAGACATTTTCCATGATTTTAAAGATGGATTCAATATAGGAAAGGTGATACTTAAAGGGCTCCCACATGGTTTAGAAATTTTATATCTATTGGTTTACAAACGTTAGAGGTGGAAAAATATCCTAAGCTCTAGAGCTAAGTTTTTTCCAACAACAAGTTGTTGTTGACGTCAATAATATGATATAAGTTTCGTGGGTTGTAGGGTAGTCTTGTCATGAAATAAATGTAATGTCGTTACTAGGTAGGTAGGGGGAACCATTTTGGTGGAACTTGGCCATAAATGGGACATCTATCCATGCATAGTTTTTTAAGAACAAATACACCTAGTGGATTATCATTGTACGGGAATCACTTTAGGATCTCGGCTACTATGCACACACTAACTAAAGGGATATTAGTGAATCCCACAAAAGTATTATAGGTGATTTTATATAAATAGGTGTTATTGTGTTCTCATTGGTTATTTATGGTAAAATGACAATAAAGTAAGAGAATTTATAGGTGCTTTTATAGAAATAGGTGTTCTTGTGCTCTCATTAGTTAGGTATGGGAAAATCACAATGAAGTAAGAGAATGATTTGACTACTAGACAATTAGAGGAATGATTCCACACAAAACCAAGAATGGTGTTGTAGCACCTTCTAGGCTAAGTGATTTTTAAGTGGTTCCCCCACCATATGATTGGAAGAAGATAATGGTCATTCCAGATGCTCTGAAAGTGTTGAGGCTTCAGCCAAGTCACAACTATTGTCTGCTAGGAAGGCTTTCCAAAGAAGTTGGATGGCATCACTATGACACTATTACGGAATTAGAAGGGAAGAGAAGGGAAAAGGCTCAGGTGTCATATGAGAGAAGGAAGCAATTGGAAAAATTGAGATCAAAAGCAGTGGAGTTAGACGAAAAGAAGCTTGCCCCAGATATGGATAAGATAAAACTTGACAACATATTGGTCAATTTCCTTGACCCTTTATTGGTTATTCAGAAGGAGTATGAATGCCCCACTGTTAATATCAAGTTAACCCCTAGAATATCAAGGGCTACAAGTTATAGTTTTCATCTCAATATCAACATACCACAACCATGCTTACAACTAGGATATGTTTTTTGAGGAGGAAAAATCTTGTCGAGATCAACATCAAGAATCCATTGTAAACAAAAAACTACAAATTGTGGTGATTCCAGATGAGCATAGATGAATAGCTACAATATATGTCTAATGCGGAAATTATGGAGGAAAAATATGAAATTCATCTTCCTTTTGCATTCGAGCGAGAGGAAAATCAATCAGCAATAAAAATTCAAAATTTTCAAGCTGAGCAAGATCAACCACATTGGGGGCAGAGTTTGGGGAACCTTAGTAAGTGAACGGGGCCTATGTGATATGTCTACAAGTTATCTACCCCCACACAATCTGATATGCAAATAGTAAACATTGTAGGCATAAGGTTAATTAACCCCACACATAGGGATTACATAGGTTTTGTTCCCACGCCACATGCTCATGAACTGAAATCTCTCTTTACTGTCAATATGTGCATATGCAAAAACAAGACATCTATTCAATTTTACTGGTTGGGTGGCTCTAAGAACCATGCCCGAACGCATTTGGGCAGGCGCCCTCAACCGAAATGACCCGACCCGAACAGATTTGGGTGGGCACCCTCAAACGAAACAACACGATGCACCTGACCGAGCAAAGGCACAAGGGAGCATTTCACTATGGCTTGTGTAATGGTACACTCATATCAATTCTAAGCTTAACCAATCATATGAGATCATCTATTATATAAATATTAGCAATCAAACTGTGTTTCTACTTAAGGTTTATAATATACACATGTTGGCATAGAGCTAGTAAGGCTATGTACTTATTACTATGATTCCGGTCAATGTTAATAAGGCATGAAATGAATAGGGAAACATAGATCATTATGTCATAACAAGAAGCTTAGCTTGAATATGGAGTTCCTGGACACTATAATCTAAGACTTGTATTAAGGATATCATGTTTATACAAATATGTGTTATTCCATTACGTGTAGTTACATCAAGAAAAGCTTGGTCACTGATTCAATGGACTTGATTCATTAGTACTAATAGCATAGTGAAATCAATAAGCTTATAGATTCAATAGAGCTTACTACTAGCTTAAGTAAGGTGATATAGTGATAGTTACTAAGCTTAAGATGGGCATCATAGGTACGATACAGTCTCTTATATATACCAATCTGATTTTAGTTCCATATAACTATTATCATTATAAATAATACATGGGAATCATAGAAGAGAGATAAGGGTGAATACATTACTCAGCTTAAGCTAATCCAACTCTTTTCACTAATCAAAGCTGGAAAGAGCGTATTCAATGATATCGAGCTAGAACAGGAACAAGCATATCTCAGTATTGAGCTTACATTACACCTATGTCCACATTAGCTATTGAAATACAAGATGATTTATTAGGTAGAATATTGTATGCTATTACTCTATCCTTAACCTGTATGATGAATATGGACATTGTAGTATACACTAGAGTAACACTGAAACATACTTTTTATAAAAGACCAATATGAGATAATGTAGATTAGGGAAACACTATCCTCATATAAACTATACAAGCTTATGGATCCGGATATGATCTGAGCCTATACTACGATATGTATATTTTTTATCACTTTATTATGATATATTGATTGGCCTAGGATTAAGGGACATTTCAACATCCCGGAGCACTGGACAATACACCATTGGCTTGGCACCTTGGTACAAGGGTTTTAAGGGTACAATTGAATGAACAACTATAAAGGATAATTGTGTGTCTTACACGATTAGTGGCATCATAGAGAAAATTAATGAGACAACATTAAGAATTATAGAGTTGCTTGTTCGCAAGTGGACTCATGATTACAAGGAATTTCTGGAAGCATTGATGACTGGGAATGATAAGATTAAAGAACCATTCATAAGGGACTATAAGGAATACAATACTAATACCAAGGTCCATTTAGAGGTGTCATTGTCTGAAGAGAATATGAAGATTTCACTTCAAGAGGGCCTTTTAAGGAAATTCAAACTGACTACTACAATCAGTACAAGTAACATGCATCTTTTTGGCTCAAAGGGAATCAATCATAAATATGAGACCCCTGAGCAAGTTTTGGAGCACTTCTATCATATCCATCTTGAATTCTATGAAAAGAGAAAGAAAGTCCAATTGGACAACCTTCAGCTTGATTTGCTGAAATTGGACAATAAAGTCAGATTCATCCTGGGAGTGGTAAATGGAGAAATCATAGTGAACAACAGGAAACATGCAGAGTTGCTTACAATCAAATAGATGAAAAAACACATACAAAAAACCTAGATAATAATCATGAACAAGCTTAATATTGAATTATGAACTGTAAAGGAACTTACAAAATGTGACATTACGAACCTGGTCAAGCGCACAAGCAAAAATATCCTGGACATGACCCTGGTTGACAAGTTGTATTGCTCATGATGCAAGAGGATTTGTACCTGCACTGCCAAGTCATTCAAAATCCATAATTATCTATACAATAAATAAAAGTAATGGATGTAGTATTTTTTACCTCTAAGATGCATTCTTATGATAATGTTAGAACATATGTTGAAAATGTCAAAACATACTTGAATAAGCTCCTCTTCGTTTCAAGAACAATTTATTGGAGTCGCATGAACTTGGAACAAGCCTCCCACGATCTAAAAGAGTAGCAACTAAGTCAACAGTGACTTTTTTGTTGCTACGCTGGATCGAGGGAGGTTTGCTCCAAGATTAAATCGCTCTAATAAATTATTCTCTACTAAACAGGGCCAACCACGTGAAGGTGGAAGCTCTTATGGCCCCTCCCCCCCCCCACATCACTCTCAATTCCCCAATACCCAATCTATATTTCATTTTTTACTTTCATGAGCATAAAAAAAATATTCAATAACTAATAAAAAAACAATTCAACAAAAAGTACGCAAGGAAACATTGCAATTAATGCTTGACATAAAAATAGTATGATAAATGAGTTTTTAATATAACGCAAAAAACGTTCCAAGTATGGTAACGTTTGTCTTATAATAATACAATATTTTACATTATCGAATTTTCTTTTTCTTCTTCCTATTTCTAAAGCTCCTAATTACATCATCAATATCATCATGCTCTGCTCCTGTTTCGTGCCTTTCGACCCGCACTGCTGACCTAGTTGCGTAGTCACGATGTATGGTCTCATCTAGTGACGGGGCATCGCCTACAAAAACAGATAATATTAAATTTTAATTGTCAGTTTTTAAATATCATTGAACTAGTTCGGTAATATTAATAAAAAAAATTGTAATGAGATTATTTACCTGGTGCACCAGTTGTCGCCGTTGGGACTGTTGCCCTGTCTTCCTCTCTGGTGGTAAGATCCTCAAGGGAAACATTCTCTATCATTTAAACAAAAAACTTTATAAGGACAACCATCAAGGTATAATTAGAAAAAATTATAAGTGGAAATTAATTACCGTCACGGCCCTCACTGATAGTAGCATTGTCGGCCCGGTCCCCACTACAATGATCAGGTTGCACGTGAGGATCATCTACATCTGGCTCTAAAACTGGGTTATTTGCCTCGTCAGTAGTGTTGCTCCCCTGATTTAAACAAAGTTGTTAGACATTAAATTTATGGATGAAAAAAAACATATTGAAAGGTTAATGTTTTACCTTATCAGGCATTCTGGATCTTGGGACCTGCCCCAAGCTTCTGCGACGTTCAACTACGGCTTGATAGCCGAAATGGAAAGAAATATTTTTATCTTCCTCTGTAGTTTTTGTTCCGA
The DNA here is from genome assembly GCA_034641835.2 of Pinus albicaulis. Taxonomy (NCBI): domain Eukaryota; kingdom Viridiplantae; phylum Streptophyta; class Pinopsida; order Pinales; family Pinaceae; genus Pinus; species Pinus albicaulis. Next base: position 915,376,076 of record CM076569.1, read on the forward strand.
AGTCATCACCCTACATTACATATGATTGTGTATTTTTAATCATATTTGATAGGATTACAAAAATGTTGGAAGGCGATACAATTAATTATAAGATGTTTAGCTACTTAATTACAATTCTTGTGGCTAATTTCAAGTAGCCGCCCTGGCCTAGCTTGTGATGGCCCTTTTTTTCAATCCTAGCTTTGGTTGCCTTTGAGGTGTCAGGAAACCTAGCATCAAAAGATTAAAGTCAGATATGACGTAGCACACTTCTATTTTAGACATAGAGAAAATTAAAGCTATTGAATTAAAGTTGTAATTTACCTTGCGGGTCCAGTTGGAATTTTTCCTTCTTTCTTTGCCCTTTTCTCTTTTCCGTCATGGATGAGTGCTCTCCACTCACTCTCTGGAACTGTGAGAGGATGCTCGTATCTAGGGTTAAATTTCAATTGCGTCCTATAGGTGTCCCTGGTATATTTCAAATATTTTCCGGCTACCCGAGCCACCGCTGTTCTGTCAAATGTGCCGACCCCAAAAAGGGCTTCTAGATAATCTAGAAGTTCTTTTTTCAGGTTGGAATTCTAGGAATTCCACCTTGTGCATATGGTTGGGCAAAAAATTACTAAACGCATGGCTCTCCAGAAACCTGTAGAACTCATTGTTTCCTACACAGAAAAAGAAGAAGATATTATCATTAATTTAAAAATAAAAATCATGATAAATATGTTTTAGATAAAGTACATGAAATAGTTAAAATATTAAAATTTACCTGGGAGTTGTACATGCTTTATAGGGACACCCTCATCGTTCACCAACAACGTGCCATTAATGGTCCCAGTGGAGCTGACACGTGTAGCTCCAGGAAACGCAATAATGTAGTTGGCCATATCAGCCTCATCATTGCCAACACGTTCAGCGGTTGGCTGGGTGTCTGCTTGGGCAGGGTGTGTTTCTTGGCTAGCACCTAAAGGAGTAGAAGGTGTACGAGAGGGTTGTTGGGAAATCTCTTGCCCTTGTGTCCCACTACCACCAACACCGAGTTCAACAAATGCCAGAAAATGCTACATACAAAAGAACTTTTTGTTAGTTTAGTTAATGTAAAAATTAAAAATCAAACTATCACAATTCATCTCATGCAGAACAAAAAAAATATCCTTTTGACTTTTTATTATTACCTGATATCTTTCTAGCTGGCTCATAAGATGTTTTATCCTCTCTTCTGTTTCAGGTGTTTGAGGCATGTCTATCAAAGTATTAAATTCCGAACTTGCATCTCGTGCCTTTTTTTGCAACAAGAACACTGGAGATAGGGATGAAGAAAGCTCTTTCTCAAAGAGGGAATCATCAGGTGTAGCATGGCTTGGTTTCTGCATATTTGAACAAAATTAATATTATTTCAATTATGTAAATAAATAAAATACCTGAAGATAGAGCAATGTTGGCACTTTACATGTTCTTCCGCTGGCCCCTTTCCACGATCATCCTGTCTCGGGGTTGTTCCTGTACTGCCCTGATCAGTCTGCCACATTGCAATAAAATTAGAAATTTGAAAACTTGAAAACAATATCTAACTTGAAAACACAAAATGAAAACTGAAATAATTTCTAAATTTACCTTTCTAATACATAAAATTTGTGCATTAAAGTGGCCCTGGAGTGGTTGAGTATAATTAAAAGTAAGGGTTGTAAGCCAAATTTTTATACTTACACCTTGCTAGTAGACAATTTCTGCAAAGTAGGTAGATTAGATGAGGCTAAAGAGATTTTCAGTGAAGCTTGGAATGGTATCCACAGATGGGGTAGTTGTCATAACTATATAATGGAAAATATGCAAAATAATAATAGCTCTAACTCTTACGTGTTGCAATCAACCAATTTGGCATATCCACATCATTCCCCCAAACAGTTTCCTAGATTCTATATTAAGATGCAAGCACACCTGTAACAAACAGAAAATAAGTTCACCATTTGAAATGGATTAACCCTAAATGTTCAATAAGACATCGAGCCCTTTGAACCAGTTTTTTCCTAAACAAGCCAGTTCAGCTACAAATAGTCCAACCAAGTTTGTCTAGAATTAAATGAGATTCGACCAAAATGTCAAGTCGGCTCACCATGTTGGCAAGCAAAGTTGACATGTTGAGTAATTGCCACAAATAATGAGTAGTGTTATATAGCATAGAAAAAGTTATTTATTTTTCTAATATGTAAAGGGCTTCCCATAAGACCATTTCCAAGTGTAAAAAATAAATTGTTGAGTGCTCAAATTCATCTTGAACAATGGCACCCATATTATTGTGTTGAGTTACCATACTATCATCATGTTACTTAATGGCACTCCATATGCTTAATATACATACTAGTCTTTTTCCTAAGCTAACTCCATTGCTCAGCTTCATGCTAATTATTGACACATAATAGTAAGAGTTAATATAAACTATCCATGTTCGAAATGGAACCCTTGTGTATACCTTACCAATATAGAGTAAAGCAAAACAAACTACACTAATATGGATCCTTATCATACTCTAAGATAGTAACACTGAACACAGAGTCACTGCTATATAACATACTATGTGTTTACATACAATATTGAACCTCTACTAATCAATGGCTCTTGTTCATCTTATACAAGTGGTGTAATGAAAGCGGGAAACAAGGTGATTACTGGTACTATTCATGAGCTTAGTGCTTATACTAGTCTAGATAGGTAGTCATAGGTCCATAAGCTTAGATAAGGGTCTAACACAGCTTATTCAACAGGTACTAGTGGAATGTATCACTATCTTATATTCACTCATTATGAGCTTTAAGACTAGTATGATTACAGTTTCATATATTTGTAGATTATGCATAATACTACTACTTATGGAGTTCTATTACACTATCCTTAACTATGAAAACTTAAGCTTGTTTCTTGTTTGTATTGGATTTGTTAACCACGTGTTATCTATGGGAATAGTTCAGGTCATGGATTCGAACCATGTAAGCTTGAATAGGTTTTTCACCCTGAGGATGGTTGATGTGAAAATTTCAAGCCGTAGTTCACTAATGTCCTTGTGATCTCAATCAAATGAGTAGATTGCTAAATTTAATTAATGACAAAATTAAACCATAGCCTTGATCACAAAATATCTTGAAATTAAATAGCAAAGCATAAAAATAGTTTCAAATTTTCAATGAACTTGCAAGGAAACCTCCACCAGCTGCTAGGTAAAATAATACAGAGATACCAAAATAACACCCTGAACTAAGCTTGTACAGCTTGCTTGAGAAAGTACACTGAAAAAACCAGAAATAGCATAAAACTGTTGTATGGCCTGTTGGAAAGCCTATAGAGCCTATTTATATGATTGTATGGAACTGCTCCATACATCTGTACAGAACTGTGCAACACCTGTACATAATGTTGCATGTTGTCAAGATTTTCCTCAGCTGAATCCCTGCTCTCTCTTGGTTACATGACCACTCAAGCATGATAGTATGGGTGAAAACCTCTACCTTGACCTGTCCTTATACTTTTAGCTGAGAATCTATTTTGAAATTACTCCTAATCTAAGTCATGCAATGAGATACAATTTATAGACTCGTATGCTAAATATAATAATTCACATTTTTTACTAAATTAAATTACAAAATACAATTACTTTCTTTTTTAATAGAACTACTTTTCAATAATGTATCAAACTACTCGCGCATTCACACCAAACCTATGCAGAAATTTATTCCCAAGCTATAATTCTCAACAATTTCCATTTCTACATGTTGCAAAGTTCATAGTATGGAAACCAAAATACTTCAATCTTGCATTGTTCATTCTAAGTTGGTAGAAAACATGAATTGGAACTTATCGAGCACAACCTCTCTCAGAACAATAAATTTCAGATCTGCACATCATCATACTCACCATAAAACATTCTTCTTCTTTTAAGTTTTCAATATTATAGTCAATTATGTATTTTATTTATATTGTGTGTTTGCATAAACACACAAGATCTATCTATGTCAAGGAACACAGCATTCCTGAGGTTACCTTTTCATACCAAAATTACTCTCTAGACTTCTGGTGTGACTTGTGGATCGATCCCAGAGAGATGGAATATTTAGGGATCAGATAATAACAGAAACATAAAGAGATTATTATTGAGTCTGAGGGGTGTAAGGTTATAACTTCTCTAAGTAAATCTTTCAGAAAACTGAAACCTTGTCATTTGGCTGCAGTTCAGTGAGCTTCCAGAGGTGTCAAGGACGTCCTCACATCCACTCTAGATGCAATCCATGTGAACCAGTGCAAACCTGATCCAAATAACAGGAAAGCATGAAAACCCTAGGAGAAATTCATTTAATCTACATTTTTCATATTATTCAAGTGAATTGTGCTTGAAAAACAATCACATCTATCTGATATGGATATTTTGATCTGGTCAGTATAAGCTTAGTGGCAATACTTGAAGGTCAGAATGATCTATACGTAGGCATGATAAGTCTAATAATTCCTTGACTGAGATTTCCTGAGTTGTGATTAGCTTATCCAACCCATAGCATCAACGTCATGAAGCATTTCTACAATGTCCTTGCAATGGCTCACTTGGATATGAATCTGTTTGGTTGCTAAAACTCCAAGGCACCTTTGGCTGAAACTTTGTCGTTCCCTCTCAACTAAAGAATATTCTCAACATGTGTAAATAAAAAACTGCCATCATTGATAGCAAAGGCAACTTTGCATTCCCCAAAACCCTTATTAAATAATTATATCATGAAAATACCTCCAAAGCTTTATACACAATTTCTATCAAAGAATCTAAGGTAGAAATTGTTACAGTAGGTGTAGAATTTACACAAAATTCTGATCTGCTTATAAGAACAATCTGAAAAACACTTTCTTCTCTTACAAACACAGAATTTCTCTGCCCAATTTGCAACAGAATTAGGAACATAAATAAACAAGTCACACAATTCAAGACAATTTTTTTTAACTAGGGAACCCAACTGGGAAAACCCTCTGCTTGATGAGAATTTTATTGATAGTAAAATTGAACAATTGATCTCTTACAAAATAACTTTGTCTCAATAGAAACCAATATGATTTCTCTGTGAGAACTAAGCTTGAAACACCTGCAAGTGTTGATCTCTGCTGCTCTCTACCAACTTGTGCACAAGCTTCTCTTGCACACTCTTCCTCTCACAAGCTCCACACACAAACTTGTGCTTCATATTTCTTGGTCTCACCAACTTGTGCGAACAAAAACAATGATTAAAGTTTAAAATTGTACCTTCATTCCTCATTTTAAAGGAAATTCAAATGGTTAAAATTAGTGAGTTTTTTAATTAAGGAATTGAATTGGAGTTTTTCTAGTTAACAAAAGTCAATAGAAATAGTTCACTGGATCCTCCTAAAAATTAGGAGGCTAACTCCACTTAAGCTTTCAGTTCCCAATTTAACTCACACTAGAAGAACAAAACTCGACCTTCAACTTCAACACATCAGTTAATTTCTTCATGCACTCCTAAATTTTAGGAAATCGAACATGCGTAAAAAAAAAAATCTTGACTTTGACTCCTTGAATTAAGGCACAAATCAAGGAATCATTTTTCTAGCTAATTTTCAACAGTAGAATTAGGAAATGCTAATGTTTTTCCATTGATAACAGAGCAAGAAAGTCAAAAATGGGTATCAAAAGGATAAAAGTATGTAAATATATCTCAGCTTGAATTTTTTTATTAAATCCTTTATTTTCTCATGAACTAGTAGGAGAATACCTTATCAGTTTTCTTGATGTTGCTCACCCAAACTGGCAAGAAGTTTGTATATTCCAGTTCCAAGGTACATTACAGATGCATACTGTACTGTCCAATTAAATTATAGCATAACCTTGGCAGATGAAATCACTCCACAAAGACTAGTCATGTTTGTCAAATTAAAAGGAGTGAGACTTCTTCCCAAGGTATCTTATATGTCAATTAGTGGCAGAGCCATATTCAAGTTGCATAATACTTTCCTCCCAAATGTCAACTTGCCTCAAGGGATCAGGTTCTCAGTAATAGGACAAAAATTAATTTCATTTGAGAATATATAGGGATATATTGCTAATAACATCACTGCAATCAAATAATATATTGACATGGAAAATCCTGATCACTTCACAATAAAAAAGTAAAAATCCCATTGGGGACAGATTGTCACAAATGCAATGGCCCACAAATAGAAAATTGATGGAAATAAAATTCATGCCATATATTGACCAAATCCAACCCCCTCTTCGACCCAGAAAATCAGAAGAAGAAATCCCCAAGACATATTCTAGAAATCGAAATTAAAGATCCCTCCTAAATTTGATATCTCAGTAGCAAAGGTTAGATGAGAAAAACCTTGGGGAATACCCTACTGGCGAGCTATGCAATTGGGAGAAGAGAAAAAATTAGATGAATAGAAATCCAATATCAACTAGCGATTTGAATCCAAGGAGAAGGACAAATATCTCTTGAATAGAAACAAGGAAATTGGCAAGGTAGATGGATGGTTACTTCACAGCATAAAGTTTATCAAATAATAAGACAAAACAGAATACAAGATGTCAGTGCATCCATGATAATCACTTCCTTGATAGAGCTAAAAGCCAGGTCGAGAAGAATAGAATGTCGCAGACAGATCAAATAGATGCAAATGTAAAGGATATGTATTCTGATTTCAAAAATATGTTAGTGTTATGGATCATGATAAAAGAAATTCAAATGTGAGATGCTTCCAAACAAATCAAAATAGATCAATTTTCTACACTCTAGAAAATATGGAAAATGAAAAGACAAATATATATATTCTGAGGAACATTCCAAAGGTGGACACATTCCCCAGGTTTTGCAAAGTTGAGGGTGCCACTGGAGAAAAACACACACCAAAATCAGAGAGACTCCAGCCTAAATATTTTCTAAATCTACCTCTAGGGATTAATCCTTGGGTTTGTGCAATCAACATCAAGTATTTATTTTTTAATTTGTATTGCTTAATGACTTAGCTTGGTAAAAAAGTGAGGCCACATGCTACAGAAATGCTAAAAGAAAAATATCTAAAAGCTAAATTGAAACATTCACCACCAAAAGCTACCCTAGGCATTTGTAGAGACAACGCATGAGGAGGTGAAGAGTTACAAAGAATGTTGAACTGCCATGTGAATTGAATAGCCTGGAAGCAAATTACAAACTTATTGAATTAACATAAAAGAAGTGTTCCAGCAGTTTGCAACAAGAGAAGAGAAGGCTAAACTCCAAATATGCATAGAGAAGAGTGAATATCAGCTTGTGCTCATGGAAGCCCAAGATTGTCTACCATTCTAATCACATTGCTCTGAATATTGTGAATCATGGAGAGACTAAGACCTCTAGATTTTAATCCACTTGCTGAATTGACATATTCTACAACAAAGAGTTAAATTTTATCTATTTCCTTCAATTTCCTATTCTTTACATTATTAATTCTTTCAAATTAGTTCTATAGCATTCGCTTACTATGATTTCTTAAGTAAGTTACTTACATAATTTTTGCACTCTAATAGTGTCACAATTTTGTAGTGAGTCACAGAATTATAGAAAATGTTTGGTGCATCAAGTGGGATCAAAGCAAAGTTCAGCTCTGGTTGAGAATTTGCAGAAGCATCAAAACTAATTTTCTCTTGCTAGTTGGGTTCCATGAGATCAATTCATGCGAAAGTGTGGTAGCAAGGAGACCTGGAAGAGATTCATTTGTTCTCTTGTCTATTGAGAGACAAGAAATGAGGCAATGTCAAAAGAAAGGCTTGTGAATGGTAGTCTCGTAGGCTTAGAAAAATCCTAAGGATGTCGCCATGAAGAGATATGAGGAACCAGGAATTGGAGGAATTGAGAAGGACAATTGAAGAACTAGAAACCAGACAAATTAGAGATGTTGTAGCTATAGCAGACTCAGAATCAAAGGATGTTTTGGTGGAAGAACCCAGTTGAGCATTTGATCTCATTTTTGAAAGATATAGGTAATATAAGGGTGGAATTTTCATGCTATAATGGGTTTGAAAGTAAAGGCTCATAAATTGGATAGGTGAACTGAATAGATACTTCAAGTATGAGAATGTCCAATACCCCAATATAGTTCGTTTTACAATAACTAAGTTGAAAGGGTATCCTACACTATGTTGCAATGTTGTGAAAAATGGTAGAGTGGACAAGCACCAAGAGAAGATTAAGAATTAGAAGAAAATGGTGAGTAAAATCAAGGACAAGTTATTTCTTGTTGATTATGAACAAAGTTTATGCAGAGAAAGCACAAAATTTGAATAAAAAATAGATATCTATGTGGGAGTATACAAAAGAATTCTTCAAAATGACTCCCAAATCAGAACTAAAAGAGCCATAGTATCAAAGCTTAGCAAGGTGTGTGAATGGATTGAAGGTCCAGATTCAAGATGAGATGTGTACCCATTATTTCCAAATCATGGATGAAGCATATCAGATTGCTTCCAAGGTAGAGGAAAAGTTGAATAGGAAGTAGCAGTAGAACTGCAGAGGAAAAAATTTAGAAGCAAAGAAAGAGTAAAGGTTGTAAGGAGACATTCTAGAGAAGGGAGATAAGTTGAAGCATTAATAAGTCAAATTTCCTAAGGAGAGAACCATGTGGCAGAGGCAGAGAGTTTAGAAAAGGTAAGGATAAGTATGTCATTACTTGTTACAGGTATGGAGTAGACAGGCAGAAAGCATCTAAATGCCCATAGAAGCACAATCTAGGAAGAAAGAATGAGGCTAGGACTCATGTCACATGGGCAGGTGAGGCATCAACTATGGGAGACAATGTTTTAATACTTCAGTATGAAGAGGGTGAAAAACGTTTTTCAAAATGGCGTTACTCAAACCTAAAAGGAAGGCTACAAAAGTGCATAAACAGAGCGAAAGTTCTTAGAACTAAATGCCAGGTTCTAGCCTTCTAGGTAATGCTGCAAATTTATCATAGATGGTGGGAGTACAGAAAATTTGGTGTCCACTGAGTTGATCAATACGCTAAAATTAAAGTGCATCTCCTATCCCAATCCATATTGGGTTTCATAGTTATAGAAATGTCAGCATGTCACTGTGACAGAGTACTGTTTGTTGAGTTTTCAAATCAGCAACTTCAATGATCAAGTATTATGTATGTGGTGGAGATGGGGGAATCTCAGGTATTATTGCGAAGACCTCGGTAGTTTGATAGGAAGGTGTTGAATGATGGTATGGAAATACATATGAATTCAGCAAATATAGACATCATTATAGTAGAGCAAATGGAAAAAGAGGAGACAACAACAACGGACAATAGTGATGCAGGGTGTAATGGCAACAAAAGTGGTCATGTAATGGTGTGTTCAACCAAAGAATTTCTTAAGGAAGAAAGATAGGAAAAATTCTGTTTGGCCATAATGCCAAAGAAGTTACAAGAAGATAAGGAAAATAGTTATGTGTCGATGGAAATTCAACAATTGTTGAATGAGTTTGCAGAGATTTTGTTGATGATATGCCAAAGGGAATACCTCCCATGAGAAGTATTTCACATTAGGTTGATTTGGTTCAAATATTAAGTCTACCTAATGAGGCTCCTTACAAAATGACTCCTACAGATTCAAAAAGAAAAGAAATATATAGGCAGGTGCAACAATTATTGAACCCGTGTGAAATTGCTTTCAATTTACACAACAAAACATGGAAAATAAGTTCACACCTGTAAAAAATAGAAAATAAGTTCACATTACCATTTTGCCTACTAATGGAGGAAGGGCCTGCAGTATTTTAGGAACCTTTCTAGAGTTTCTTGCATGTTTCGCAGGTGGTTCTTTGCAGCAGGAGGCATATAACCAGTAGGTTTTGAGTCAATTATGGAGGTGGAAAGTAGTTGTAGTGATTACATGCACAAGTAGCTATAGTGATCAATGTAAAATTTTGAAAGGCCCATGATTAATCTGAAACCTTTGAACCATAGGTTAATGAATATGCCACCATGTAATTCATTTGAAATGCCTCTGTTGATATTAAAACCATATTTTATGGTAGTAATGTTCCACCATATAAATAGGTATTAAAACCTTTGAAATGCCAACGTATAAAAACTTTGGAACTTAGGTTTGATTTAAACATGGCATTAAGGTTTTGAATAAAATATTTTAGTTCCCTTATTAATATCACCCAATAAGCTTCCTTATACTCTTTTGTGTGTTTAATCAAACCTTTTAACTTTAGGAACTTATAATGGCTATAGGTTTCTATTAGGTGAAGGAGATCTAAATTTTTGAAAACATCACTATGTGGTACTTACGAGGTGGGGTAGGGTTCTTGGGCAAATAACAAGAGGAAAAATCCCGGTACTAGAAATAGGATTAGAAGGATTAAAGTTAAAGATATGAAGATGGAATAATATATTTTAATGATAATTTTCATGGAATATGTACACATGGAAAAAATACTACATTAATGTTACCTGTGAAAAATTTCTATATGAGACATATATTTAAGACTTTTAAGAGTCAATGAATAAATAGGCATTAGACATTAGTGTCGGGTTATACTTCATTCTTCCACTTATTAGCAAATGCATAGACATTGTTTATTTTCATGTTTGGTAAGGATGTGGAAGTCATCCAAAAATAGAATTGGTTATCGAGCAATATTTACATTTCATTAAAAGAACGATGACCCTATTATTAACCTCTTAAGAAAAAAGATATTGTGTAAGCTATTCGGGTAAAGCTCCTTTCACTTCTTGTTGAATTTGTAAGGGGAGAACTTTTATACTTATTGGGGACACTCTAGAGAATTTCATTAAAATGAATGAAAGAACAAAATCTTATACCACCAAAATTGTAGCTAGGTTGCGTAGAGATGGAACTAACCAAGTTTTAGATTATTATGATTATCCCTTTATGTGAATAAATTGATGTATTCATGGCCATGTTAAAATTGTTGGCCCATTGGGACACCCATGAATATTTTTGGGTGAAAAGGAAAGGAGACATAATGAATGATCCTCTAGAGATATTGGAACGCTAGATAAAAATATTTTTTGAGCCTATGCTAGGAATTGAGAAGAAAATATACCCTACCATTACCATAAATTCATTGCAAGGAAAAAGAGCTAATGAGCATGTTAAAATTATAGAGTAGAAAAGGGGAGTCCTTGAAAATGATGTTTGGGCATAAATATTTTATGTGGAAAGATGATCAACTTGTATAGAAGATTGCTAGGAGATTAATATTCAAGCAAAGGAAAAATGTAAGTCGTCATAGATCTCCTCAAATTGCATTTTGTTCTCATGGGTTGGTAGTGGATAACCCACCCAATTGTCTACCCCTTGACAAAAAAATCTTCATGGAAAAAATTGAGAAAACCATAGTAGCACCTATATATATATATATATATATATATATATATATATATATATATATATATATATATATATATATATATATATATATATATATATATTAAGAGATAGGGAGGGTGGTCTTCCTAAGGATATGGGGGATATGAGGGTATCTTTTTTTAATATTAAGGTTGATGGAATTTCTTGGTTGGAGGTGGCAATGAGTAGGGTCACAATTCATATATCCTTTAATATATTTAAAAAAATCTCTTTGCAGTGAGGATTAATGTTGATATAAAAGGTGGCCTAAAAGTAAATGCCTTATCTATTACATTAAAATCCACTATGGGAATAAGGTCATACATCCTTTTGGCTAAACAAAAATCAAAGAGAAAGGTTAAATCAAGGAAGATGAAAAACATTAAGGGGCACTCAGAGTTGGGACTACCTATGGATATTTTTAAAAAGTATTATTAAGCCATTGAATGTAAACCCAACCCGCCTGAACACACTTCCTTGAGCGCCATCGCACGACTCGATCGACCTGACCTGTACGAATGTGTTTCCTTGGGCGGCCTCACATGACAAGACCTGACCAGACCCAACTCAACTCGCTCGAATGCGTTTCCTTGAGCATCATCAGTACATGACTCGACCCAACCCATACAAATGTGTTTCCTTGGGTGGCCTCACATGTCGACAAGACCCGACTAGACCCAACCTAACCCACATGAATGTGTTTCCTTGAGCACAATCACACGACTCGACCCGACCCATACAAATGTTTTTCCTTGGGTGGCCTCACATGACACGGCTCGATCAGACCCAACTCGACCTGGCCCATATGATCTCGTTTCCTTGGGTGGTCTCACATGACACGACCCGAAATGACCCAAATTGACATGCCTGAATGTGGTTCCTTGGGCGGCCTCACATGGCATGACTTGACCCAACCAGATCACCCGACCCGACCCACCCAAACCGCCTGTTTCATTGGGCACCCTTACAACACGGCACGAACTGACCTGACCTTATAACCCAAACTCATTTCCAGCTAATTGGGTGCCATCACATGACTCAAATTGACCCTTATGAATGTGTTTCCTTGGGAGGCCTCACACAAAAAGACTCGACCAGACCCAACCCGACCAACCCGAACACATTTCCTTGAGCGACATCAGTACATGACTTGACCTGACCCGTATGAACATGTTTCCTTGGGCAGCCTCACATGACATGACCCGACCAGACCCAACTCGACCTGACCTGTACGAACATGTTTCCTTGGGCAGCCTCACACGACACGACCTGACTAGACCCAACTCGACCAATGCAAACACGTTTCCTTTGGCGGCCTCATACGGCATGACCCGACCAGACTCAACTAGACCTTCCTGAATGCATTTCCTTGGGTGGCCTCACACGTCACGACTTGACCTGACCTGACCCAACCCGACCCACGCAAATGTGTTTCCTAGGGAGGCCTTAGAATATGGCATGAATCGACCTGACCTAACTCGAACTCATTTCCAGCTAATTGGGCGCCATCACATGAATCAACCCGAATCGTACGAATGTGTTTCCTTGGGTGACCTCACACGATAAGACCCAATCACCAGACCTAACCCGACCCGCTTGAATGCATTTCCTTGAGTGCCATCAATACATGACTCGACCCGACCTGTACAAATGCGTTTCCTTCGATGGCCACACATTACACGACTTGACCAGACACAACATGACCTGACCCGTATAAATGTGTTTCCTTGGGCAGCCTCACACGACATGACCCCATTAGACCCAACTTGACCTGACCTGTATGAACGTGTTTCTTTGGGAAGCCTCACATGACATGACTTGACCAGAGACAACTCAACCTAACCTATACGAACATGTTTCCTTGGGCGGCCTCACACGACATGACCTGACCAGACCCAACTCGACCCACCCGAACACGTTTCCTTGGGTAGCCTCACACGGCATGACCCGACAAGACCCAACCCGACCCACCTGAGCGTGTTTCCTTGGGCAGCCTCACATGGCACGACCTGACTTGACTTGACCTGACCTGGCCCGTCCAAACGTGTTTCCTTGGGTGCCCTAACAATACGGCACGGATCGACCTGGCCTAACCTGAACTCATTTCCAGCTAATTGGGTGCCATCACACGACTCGAACCGACCTGTACGAATGTGTTTCCTTGGGCGGCCTCACACAACAAGACCCAGTCACCAGACCCAACTCGACCCACCCGAACGCGTTTCCTTGAGTGCCATCAGTACATGACTCGACCCAACCCGTACAAGCATGTTTCTTTGGGTGGCCTCACATGACACGACTCGACCAGACCCAACTTGACCCGACTCGTACAAATGTGTTTCCTTGGGCAGCCTCACACGACACGACCTGACGAGACCCAACTCGACCTAACTTGTATGAACGTGTTTCCTTGGCCAGCCTCACACAACACGACCCAACCAGACCCAACTTGACCTGACCTGTACGAATGTGTTTCCTTAGGCAGCCTCACACGACACAACCTGACCAGACCCAACTCGACCTGCCCAAACGCATTTCCTTGGGCGACCTCATACGGCACGACCCGACCATACCCAACTTGACCCGCCCGAACGTGTTGCCTTGGGCGATCTCACGTGCATGACCTGACCCGACCCAACCCACCCAAATGTGTTTCCTTGGGCACCCTTACAATATGGTAGGAACCGATCTGACCTAACCTGAACTCGTTTCCGTCTAATTGGGTGCCATCACATGACTCGACTTGACCCATATGAATGTGTTAAATGTTTCCTTGGGCAGCATCACAGAACAAGACCTGATCACCCGACCCAACCCAACCTACTCGAACGTGTTTCCTTGAGTGCCATTAGTACATGAATTGACCGGACCCATACAAATGTGTTTCCTTGGGCAGCCTCACACGACATGACTCAACCAGACCCAATCTGACCCGACCCATATGAACATGTTTCCTTGGGCGGCCTCACACGACACGACCTGACCAGACCCAACTCGACATGCCCGAACGCATTTCATTGGGTGACCTCACATGGCATGACATGACTCGACCTACCTGAATGTGTTTCCTTGGGCGCCCTTATAATACAGCACGAACTGACCTGACCTAACCCAAACTCGTTTCCAGCAAATTGGGCGCCATCACATCACTCGATCGACCCGTACGAATATTTTTCCTTGGGTGGCCTCACATGACATGACTCCAACAGACCCAACTCGACCTGACCCATACGAACGCATTTCCTTTGGTGGCCTCACATGACACGACCCAACCAGACCCAACTTGACATGCTCGAATGTGTTTCCTTGGACAGCCTCACACGACATGACCTAATTCGACCAGATCACCTGACCCGACCAGCACAAACCACATGTTTCCTTGGGCGCCCTTACAATATGGCATGAACCGACCTGACCTTATAACCTGAACTCATTTCCTGCTAATTGGGCACCATCAGATGACTCGACCCAACCCATACGAATGTTTTTCCTTGGGTGGCCTCACATGACAAGACACCCAGGTGGTCACAACTTAGCAAAACTCATACGACAGCCTCGAAAGAAACGGCCCGACCCGAATGCGCTCGGTCGGGCGCCCTCACACAGCGCGACACGATGCACCCGACCGAATGATGCCACAAGGGTGAAAATGAAAAAATGGAGCACCCGAATGGGCACAAGGTACCTGGGCAATCAGAACTTAGAAAAACTGATATGGGAACCCTCTAATGAAATAGATCGACCCGAACGCGCCCGGTCAGGAGACCTCACACGGTGTGACACGACGCGCCCAACTGAACAATGCCACAAGGGATAAAATGGAAAATGGGCCGCCCGAACGTGCACAAGGGAGAAAATGGAAAATGAGCCACACAAACATGCACAAGACACCCATGCAGTCCCACCTTAGCAAAACTGATACGGGCGCCCTCGAACGAAACGACCCGACCCGAACGTGCTTGGTTGGGTGCCCTCACACGGTGCGACATGGCACACCTGACCGAATGATTCCACAAGGGAAAAAAAGGAAAATTGGCCACCTGAATGTGCACAAAGAACCTAGGTAGTCACAGCTTAACAAAACTGATACGGGCGCCCTCGAACGAAACGGCTTGGCCCGAATGCACCCGATCAGGCAACCTCACACAGCACGACACTACGAATGATACCACTAGGGAGAAAATGGAAAATAGGCCTCTTGACCATGCAGAAGGTACTTGGGCAGTCAAAACTTAGCAAAACTGATATGGGCACCCTTGAATGAAACGGGCTAACCTGAACACTCCCAGTCGGGCGAACTCACACAGCACGACACGACGTGCCCAACTAAATCATGCCACAAGGGAGTGAATGGAAAACGGGCCACCCTAACATGCACAAGGCACTCGTGAAGTCACAAATTAGCAAAACTTATACCGATGCCCTCGAACGAAATGACCCGACCCGAATGCACCTAGTCGAGCGACCTCACACGGCGCAACACGGTGCCCTCGAACGAATGATGCCACAAGGGAGAAAATGGAAAATAGGCCACCCAAATGTGCACAAGGCACCTGAATGGTCACAACTTAACAAAACTAATACGGGCTCCCTTGAATGAAACATCTCGACCTGAATGCACTCGGTTAGGCGACCTCACATGGCACGGCCGACCGAACAATGCCACAAGGGAGAAAACGACAAATGGTTCGCCTGAACATGCACAAGGTACCTGGGCGGTCACAACTTAGAAAAATTGATACAGGCGCCCTCGAACAAAACCACCTGACCCGAACACGCCCAGTCAGGCGACCTCACACAGCGCAACACGATGCACCTGACTGAATGATGCCGCAAGGGAGAAAATGGCAAACGGGCCACCCGAATGTGCACAAGGCACCCAAGCAATCACAACTTAACAAAATTGATATAGGCACCCTTGAACGAAACGGCCCGGCCTGAACACACCCGGTTGGGTGACCTCACACAGCGTGACATGGCGAACGAAACCATAGGGGATCAAACGGCAAATGGGATGCCCGAACGTGCACAAGGCACCCGGGTAGTCACAACTTAGAAAAAATGATACGGGCACCCTTGAAAAAAACATCTGGCCCCGAACACGCCGGGTTGGGCGACCTCACATGGCGCGACACAACGCGCTCAACCAAGCAATGCCACAAGGGAGAAAATGGCAAACGGGCCACCCGAACGTGCAAAAGGGAGAAAATAGTAAATAAGCTGCCTGAATGTGCACAAGGCACCTGGGCAGTCACAACTTAGGAAAACTCATACGAGCACCCTCGAATGAAATGACCTAACCTGAACACATTTGGCTGGGTGCCCTCACATGGCGCGACAAGGTGCGCTTGACCGAACGATGCCACAAGGGAAAAAACAAAAAATGGGCCGCCCTAACATGCACAAGGCACCCAGGCAGTCACAACTTAACAAAACTGATATGGGTGCTCTCGAACGAAACAACCCAGCCCGAACACGCCCGGCCGAGCGACCTCACACGGTGCGACACAACGAATGATACCACAGGGTAGCAAACAACAAAATGGGCTGCCCAAATGTGCACAAGGCACTTGGGTGGTCACAACTTAGCAAAAATGATATGGGCACCCTCGAACGAAATGGCCAGACCTGAACTCGCCCGATCGAGCGACCTCACACGGTGTGACATGGCACGCCCGACCGAACGATGCCACAAGGGAGAAAAAGATAAACGGGTCACCCGAACTTGCACAAGGCACCCAGGCGGTCACAACTTAGCAAAACTGATAGAAGCACCCTTGAATGAAACAGCCCGACTTGAACGTGCCCGGTCGGGTGACCTCACACAGCGCAACATGGCGTGCCCGAACGAATGATTCCACAAGGGAGAAAATAGTAAACGATCCAATCGAATGTGTATAAGGCACTCGGGTGGTCACAACTTAGCAAAACTGATACAAGCACCCTCTAACGAAACGACCTGACCCGAACGCGCCCGGTCAGGTGACCTCACATGGCACGACACGGTGCACCCGACCGAATGATGCCACAAGGGAGAAATTGAAAAATGGGCCACCCAAATGTGCAAAAGCCACCGGGGTGGTCACAACTTAGAAAAACTGATACAGGTGCCCTCAAATGAAACAACTCGACTCAAACATGCATGGTAGGGCAGCCTGACACGGTGTCACATGGTGCGCCCGATCAAACGATACCACAAGGGAGAAAACAGAAAATGAACCGCCCGAATGTGCACAAGGCACCTGGGCGGTCATAACATAGAAAAATTGATACGGGACCCCTCGAACGAAATGGCCCCACTCAACCGGAACACGTTAGGTCGGGCAACCTCACACAGTACGACACGATGCACCTGATTGAATGATGCCACAAGGGAGAAAATGGAAAATGGGCCACCCTAACGTGCAGAAGGCACAAGGGGGTCACAACTTAGCAAAACTGATATGGGCGCCCTCAATCGAAACCACCGGACTCGACTCGAACATGCCCAGTCGGGTGACCTCACATGGCATGACACGGTGTGCCCGACCAAACGATGCCTTAAGGGAGAAAATGGGAAACGGGCTGCCCGAACGTGCACAAGGCACTTGGGCGGTCACAACTTAGAAAAACTAATACGGGTGCCCTTGAACTAAATGAGCAACCTCACACGATGTGACATGGCGCGCCCGACTAAAGGATGCCACAAGGTAGCAAATGTCAAATGGGCTGCCCAAACATGCACAAGGCACTCCGGCAGTCACAACTTAGCAAAACTGATACGAGCACCCTCGAATGAAACGACTTGACCCGAATGCACCCGTTCGGGCAACCTCACATTGTGAAACATGGTGCGCCCAACCGAATGATGCCACGAGGGAGAAAACATCAAACAGGCCACCCGAACATGCACAAGGCATTCAGGGAGTCACAACTTGGCAAAACTGATACGGGTGCCCTCGAATGAAATGGCTTGTACGAATGTGTTTCGTCGGGCAGCCTCATGCGACAAGACCCTATCACCAAAAATAACTCCCAAACCCTAAACCCTAAGATTGTTCCTAAACACTAACAACACTTCCCTCCTGAACGTCGCAATATCGACACTTGACACAATTTTCACAATACCGACACTTGACACAACTATCGCAATACTGACACTTGTTCTAACTGTTGCAATACAGACACGTGTTCTAACTGTCACAATACCGACACTTTTTATTGTTATTTAAAAACTTGTACGCATCTATGTTATAAAAAAATATTTTCTTTTGTGCATGTTTCACTATAGAATAATGATGAGGATGGATCTTTTAGGGACTTCAATAAGAATGGAAAAATGAAACTAGTCTTCTTCACTTCTAAATAATACAAACACTAAAATAAGTAAAGAAAAGGAGGTAGTGTGAAGAGTTATCATCTGCATAAAGTGCGTACTTCTTCCAAAATGAATGAGAATTATCTAAGACTTGCAAGAATAAATATGTTATATGGAACTTACAATTCTGCTCTAAATGCAAAATTGACACAAGGCAGAGGATATACATTCAAACTAGTACATTTGGCAGATTCTTTTTTTTAAAATATTTTTATCCAAACATCACAGTAGCAACACTTAGCTCTAAGTGTTGCATGACTAACACTTTCTTCCAGTCTGTCGCAATTCCGACACTTTTCTCCAAACGTCGTAATAGCGACATTTAGCTCTAAGTGTTGCAAGACTGACACTTTCCTCCAATCCATCGCACTTCCTACGCTTTGCGCCGAACGTCACAATAGCGACACTTAGCTCTAAGTGTCGCAAGACTGACACTTTCCTCCAATCCGTCGCAATTCTGATGCTTTTCTCCAAACGTCGCAATACCAACACTTACCTCTAAGTGTCGCAATAATGACACTTGTCTCCAAATGTCAGTATAGCAACAGTTGTGGGCGGGATTTGAAAATTTGATAAAATTTGGGGAAATTTCTGACATTTGGTCAAAAGTGTCAGAACTAAAGTGTCAGAATATCCGCCAAATGTGTTAGTGATTGAGTCGACATGTTAGCTGTGGGGATGAGAGTTAAGTTGAATAATTATGTAAATGCATTTCATAATAAATGAATGTTTTTTTTTTTTGAAATGAAATGAGAAATCACATGTGATAATTTTGGGATTTATACTATCCAATAAATCGTTAGGTGGTTATTTCAAAATGGTTGAAATAAATGAGGAAAATGACAAAAGTCGTAATTATAACCCTCTCAAATTCTCCCAAAATTCCTGGGATAAATATCGTCACTATGAAATAGCATAATTTAAGAGAAATATTATGCTTGTTGGAAAGATAACCTTAGCCAAACAAAATTTCTAAGTTGGGTGAAAGGAGAAGAATAATTGTACCTAGAGAGAAATGCATGCCTTTTCCTATTTTGAAAAAGTGTATGTAGAGAAAAATTGTGAGCAACCCTTGAAAGAAGGATGTTTCTAGGAAAAAATTTCTTGGAAGAAAATAATATATACCAGTAATTGAAAGTAGTTAAGGACTGTTAAAAAAATATAAAGGAAGCAAGAAGCTTGATTTCAAGGGAATTTTTGAGGTGTGCAACTCATTGGTTAGGAGGAATGTTCCTTTTCCGATAGAATTTTCAAGGAATTATTTGTAATAAAATAACTAAGTAGTTATGGTTATAGGGAAAATAGTATGCTATGTTTAGTTAAAAGGGATTGTTTAATCTAGGAAGAATATATTCCATGAAAGCACATATGTACTAATTAATGGTTTTTTGGTTATGACCCCAAGGGAATAAGTAATTAGTAATATAATATCTACTCTATATGATAATGTTATTTCTAAATTTTGTTCACATATTTTAACTATCGTGACTGCATGCATGGTATAAGAAAAATTAGGACACACAATGCACATAAAAATTACTTTAAGAGTATGAGGATAAGTTAGATATAATGTTGAAGTGTAGTAAGAAATATAACTAATTATTTCCATGGCATGGGAATGCATGAGGTATGGTTGGAGTACCTATTTAGGTAGGTTTTAATGTATCTAAATACAAAAAGGGGCAAAAAACAAGGAATATAAATTATATGCGTTGAAAAGTCAACAAGAAATGTGTGTCTAAATCAATTTTTCCTTAATTAAATTGGAAAATAAATTATAATATTATCTCATAATCACTTGTAATAGTTAACTCAGTGTGATAGACTCAGTTAGATCATGAAATTTGAGTTGAGGGTGGTTCATGAGGCATGTAGATTTATTCTATTTGTTTTAGAGTCCAAGTTACAGTTAGTGTATTTGTTTAATGCATGAGAAATTAGATAACTCAATTAATTGAGTTAAAGTCAGTCTAACTAGTTGTAACCGATTGTTGCACTAGTGAGAGGTCAAGTGAATTAAATAAGGTTTAATTCACATGCAATGATCTGACAAGTGAATGATGATTTACTATTAATAGCTGCATGCATGTCAGTTCCGATGAAGACCCAGTTGATATAGAGGTTAAAGAGATGTTATCTATCAGTTGTATTATTAGAAAACTTCCTAGATGCAGTAATACACCAATAAGATTGCCCACGAGCATTCCACAATTTTGGAAGGATTAAATTCCAAAAAAATATGGAATTGATTCTCTTATAATTGTGCAAGAAATGATGGTTGAGTAGAGGCACGAAATTGGCTAAGTGTTGGTTGATTTTATCCGAATCAATGTGAGATAGTTGGTAGAGTGCAACAGACTCTTGTGAGATGATTTCATTGTATTGTTTCATGATTCCTTAGTTGACTGTACAATAGAATATAGAGGTTTTTTGAGTAGCAAGCTTTCCCCAAGATGAATATCTGTGTTTTGGATTGATTTTCTCCTTTATTTTACTTAGTGTGATTGTGTGATAGTGTTTATTTTCCACAAATAATTTGTAGAAGGATTTAGTATCTTGCTTTAGCATATTGCATGATCATATTGAATCCATTGGTATACATGTTTTTTGTACAATTTCTACATGGTATCAGAGCGTGGGAAATCACTATAGTGGAGAAGAAATTGAGTTTGTGTTGAACAACATTCGAATTTGAAAATATATTCTTTGGCGTGACAGGCAGATTTCGATGGATTTCGATGGATTAATATTGGAGTATGCACTTGAGGTTAGCTCTAATTATATTGCATGGAAAGACAAAATGGAGGTAGTTTTGGAGGACAATGGGTTGAAAGAATTTATTTACACTGATATTCCAAGGCTCGGAGCAGCAGACGCTGCTCTTCTTGATGCTTGGAAAAAGAAAGTTACGAAGGCAGAGAGGATCTTATTAGAGGGAGTTTGAGATCGTATTTTCTCGAGTCTCCATTGAAAAGTGACTCCATATTCAATGTGGAAGGCTTTAAAATATCTATTTCAGAATGGCAGTGACCACACAAAATTGGCACTGAAGGAAAAGCTCAGTAAAATCAAAATGGAGAAATGTGACACTATTATGAAATACTTGACTAAGTTCATCCCATGTCGAGATAAGCTTGGAAGTGTCGAGATTACTATAGTGGATGATGTATTGATGAGCCTAGCACTTCTAGGGCTTCCGAAGAGTTGGAATAGTTATCATGACTCTATCAATGGGAGGGAGAAGCTACCAGATTGGGAGCAACTTTGGTCAAATTTGGTACAAGAATAATTTAGGTGGAATACCAGGGATGGATCCTCATCCATGAAATACAATGAGGAAAATTGCACCTTGGCTTGTAAGGCAAAGAAGAGGAAGGGAAAGAAATCCTATTCCAAATATGAGATTGGAAAATAAGGCAAGAAGTGTGGCATGTATAGACTAAAATTTTTTCACTATCATGAGCATGGACATTGTTGTTCCTTGAGAAACAATTCCTTGCTGTGTACAGGAATCCGTGCTCAAGACATTAAAGAATATGTCACAAAAGTGTATGTCTGTCTCTATTTATTAAACCTTCAAATATTAATAATATATTTCCCAAATATCAAATCTTTACAAGTTCTGCAATGCCATGTTCCCTTTATATTGAAGTGAGCGAATGGAAGACGAAGAAAGAAAAGGATTTTAAATTGCCATGCTGCTTAAAACATAAACTACCATTATAAAATCCTGAAGAAGTGAGTAACAATAAAGCTAAAATAGAGGAGCGCCCATTAAGGATGTTTAACTCTTAGATACAGAAATATCAAGAGACCTGCTGCTCAAATCACTCTACTTTATTCACAGATATGGAAATGAAATGAAAACCAAGAAAAATCTTCAACATAGATGGAATAATGGAAACTTGCAAAACTTTTCATTCATTCAATATTGTTTAGTACAAAATTAGCCTTCAAGGTCCAAAACTTGGAACCTTCCTCCTTCTTTCAATTGTCTTTAAATACAATATGATCAAAATGGTTTCCAGTAATGAAACCGATTCTAACTAACTCTAACTACTTAACTGCTCACCTAGTGGAGGTACATGCCTCGTAAAGTTCTATTACATTTACATGACTTCATTTAAAACATGATAAAATGTGAGAATCCCTAATCTAAGGGAGTTGATGCTCCTGAAATATTGGCTGTCTCAATGACAATTGGTGGCTGAACGGCTACTTGTGGCTGAGTGGCTGGAATTCCCTTTTCTATGTCCATAGAAAATATTTTGCATTCTTTCCAGAGCTTATCCTGAGTCGTCAGAGCGTTCTTATAATGATGATAGTCCAGTGTAAACGAAACAACCTGACTGTGAGTAAGATTACCTGTGAACAATGTCTTCACCATCCATAGCAAAAGGAAATGCCTTTGTAAGAAATTAAATATTGTTTCTCCCTTCAAAACCTGTGTCTTCTCATGCCGGCCATCTGTTCTGCTTTTTGCAAATATCAACTGATCTTCATAGAATTTCCAGGACATAATCTCCCCTCTCTCTGTCCAGCATGAGGGCAAACCTATTCTCGTCAACTTGTCAAATGATATATCAAATTTCTTAATTATCTCTTTGATTCCCTGTAACCGCTTCTCTGAGGCCTTTAGAAGGTCATTTTTTATGATCATTTTATTTACCTCTTCAGAATAGAAGTACCTATCCTGTATCCCCATATCTCTTAACTCTTCATCTGTCTTGGCATTAATAAAATTTATGAATTTTCTGGCCCAATTCGCTCTTTTAATAGCGGCCTGCTTCTCTGATAATAGCTCCTTTTAATGCTCTGAAACAATGTTTTTCTCTCTGGCAATTACATTCATGGAATCCCATTTTGACTGCATTTCTGAAATAATTTCATTCCAAATGATATCCTTAGCTTTAATCAGAGAAATATTTCCCTTTAATTTCTCCTTGAGCTCTTTGATTTCATCCTCAGCTTTCTGTAGCTTCTGCTTGTTCTCTTGTGCTTTTTCTTCCCATCCCTGCATCATCTTGGTAACCATGACCAATTCTGACTGGCCTTGTTTACAATCTCTTTCCGCCATCTTTATTTCTGTGTTTAGCTGAATAACCTGGGCTTGAGGGTCAGCTTCACCTGCAGAAAAATAAAAAGTACAAGTATGGTTCTCGATTTGATTCTGTAAGGTTATAGCAGTCTGCTTTACCTTAGTGAGTTCTTCGTCCTTCTTCATCAACTGCTGTCGCAATTCCTCTTTCTCCTTTTCAACCTCAGCTACTTCGGCTGCCAATGAGTGCTCTGTAGCTGGTAATTTCAACTTTTTCCTCAATGAAGATATTTCTGCTTCTGCACTTTTCATAAGTTTTTGAATTGCGGCTTTATCATTTGGATCCACACCGATTTTCATAATGATCTTCTTTAGCTCTTCATTTTGAGTTGTTAATGCCCTTGCATTAGCTTTCTCCATTTTGCATTGTTTGATGACCTTTGCCAACATGTTTTCAGTCTTGACTACTGTAGCATTGGTCTTGCTCAAATCATTTACAATCAGCTGACCTGTCTGCATGTGAAGATTCATTTTGTCCCACAAGGGGATCTTTTTAACATACATGACTATGTTTAACTCCTTAAAGCTGCCCGAAGGTCCAGGGGACATTCCTGTCGAATGTGACAGAGCCATCTTAAACTGATCTTTCTCCAGATCCATCACAGTCAATAGTCTGGTTTGGTCAGCAAGTATATGGTGCTTTTCTTGTGCTTCTATATTGGCTTTTATCCTCTGGTTCCTTTCCTCAATCTGTGTGAACACTTGCTTCATGGAAGGAGCCTTTTCCAAATGAAATTCCTGTCTACTAGGAGATGAGGGGCAATCTTGTTCTTCATTGACCTGGAGAGTAAAACCAGGTGAATTTGAAGAATGGTCTTCGACTAGTTTGGTCCTTTTTTCCTCTCGGGGCTCCTCATAATCGATTTCAATAACATCCTCTCTACCTCTTTTGCTCATTCTTTCCAAAATTGCAGGTGTTTGAATACTGGTCTTCGATGAGCTTGACCCTCCTGGATTAGCCAGTTTCTCCAAATCAGGTTTACTTACATGAGTAAATGCAGCATACCCATTCTCAACCCTTTTCTGAGAAATTATCCCATGTGGATCATAGGGCGATTTCTCTCCCAACAACAACTGCGTCCCTTCCAATATTTTTTATGCTTCTTCAAAAGCTTGTCTTTTGTTAACAACAAAAGGGCCTACACTCATAGGCAACTTGTACATCAATCCTTTCTTCATGGGAAAAAAGTGAACTTGATCTACATTAAGACTTTGCCTTATAAATTCCAGGGCAAAAAGTCCCATGGGAACAAAGGTTGGGAGCCTATAGGGCTCAATACTAACTCCATACAGCCTTATCTCAGAGTAATCTTAAAAAAAAAACCAGTCTCCAAATTTACAATTGGGTCCTAACTGTAGGAATTCCTGGGCCTTTCGCAAAGAGCATGGAGGAAGAGTTCCATTCAGAATTTTATAAGCAGTAGACATGAAATGGTCAGCAAATTCAAACAGCCCAGCTTCGTTCTCTTCTTTTCTAACCATATCAGTCCAGAATAAAACTGACTGCCTATTTTTATTACTATCCATTATATTTAAACCCACACTCATGAACTCTTCAACATTTTGATATAAAAATAAGTAAACTACCAATGATGAAAATCTGAAAAAACTTGTTAGAGGGAAGGCGATCAATTGGGAATTTACTACTTCCTGCCAAAAAGACGGGATGTCTAGCACCACCCCTGGTTTCATCATAAGAGCGAACATCCCCAAGACTGCCTTATCAATTTCGTGATCATCATCTCTTCCCAAAATCTCCATAATATAGCTAAGAACTGGCCTATATTGAACACTGAACGCCTCCAAACTGAACTTTCCTGCTTCAAATTAAGTTTTCTCTGGACTTGGTATCAAAAATGACATGCAACGATTAAACTCTTCATCTGAAAGCTCCTCGAAATACTGAGCCAACGAATCTTCGGAGAACTGCAATGGCGACTCATCTTCTGGAAAACATAATGCTTGACACATTAATTGTGTTGAAACCTGCAGGATATTTCCCCCCTGAGAATTCATAACGAAACACTTGCCAGGGTACATAGACGAAACTAACCAAGAAATGAATTCGGGGAAGAAATGAGTTTTCAGAACACAAGCGGACAACACACCCAAAATTTTCATAGCAGAGAACACAGGGGACTTGTTAGTGTTCAAGGTTACTTTGTAATGCAATAGGGGGTGGTTGACGGACGACGCGGTATCATGAACATCCTTCTCGCTATCTAGGAGGGGGCTGAGACTTGATGAAATAGACAACGATGTTCGCTTGGCCATGGCTGACAGGAATTCGAAAGCAATTCGCGAGGCAATGGGTAATGCAAAGGTGGCGGGATGCGGTTAAACAGGGCAAACAGTCACATATAAATCAAAACGGGACGGAAGAACCCCTTTTATAGGCTACGGAAAGCATAATAAATGCAGGAGTGACGTGGAGAAACAGTTGACAGTGGATGACAGCTGTCTTCCATCTCGGTTGATGACGTCATGCGAGGGGTCTGTGAGTAGGGCGGAGAAGTTTGATCCATACCCCCCGTAATCAATCTGAACCGTTGATCACAACATTTCCAAGATCTGACCGGTCAACTGCGGGGGGTCGGGATTTGATAACCGACGGGCTAATTCACCCCCCACAATAGCTTATCCGTAAGCTTATTTGTATGATTGTGACTTCCGCTCAGGAAGTTGCTCGGGTCTTAACCTTGAAATATATATATATCAACCTAAGGTTGACGACCGCTTCATGTACATAAAAAATTAGAAATACATTGCATTCCTCTCTTTTTATGCTAAATTATTAACAAATTCATACTATAGCACATTTTCGAATTCTTATTTTTTTATTTTTTCTTTTAAAATTTCAAAATGAAATATAAAAAGGATATGTAGATAATGATCCACAACAGACATTATGCCACTAATTCAGGATCTGTAGTGGATAAATCTTTGGCATCTCAATTTGAGTTGTAATTCTCACTCATTACGTGCATGGTTTCTAGTACGATGGGATTAGTGTGGTACTTGCATAGTGGTACATCTTTCCACATGATGGGAGACAAGAACTCTCTAGTAGCCTGGAGGAGAAGGATCTTCATATTCACATCGAGATGGGTGATGATGGGAGGTATAGAACTACTGGCATTGGTATAGATACTTTCTAGAGAGATCTAGGAAAAAATTTCTGATTAAAATATGTCATGCATGTACCAGGCTTGAAAAATAATTTAGTTTCAGTTGCTATGTTGGAGGATAGAGGATACGATATGGTTTTCAGTGGAGGGAAATCACTCCTTCATCAAAAAGCCAAAGGAAAAGTTAAGAATATTGGTGTTCATGTGAAGAACCTCGACAAACTTGATGTAGATGGTTTTGCAACATTGATGAGTAAAGAAGAAAGAGTGGTAAGCTAGGATGAGGGTGAGTTATGGCACCGAAGACTGGGCTATCTACACCACAGTGCTTTGAAGGTCATGTAGTATATTTTTATATAGGACTTCCAAAGGGTACTCTTGCGCAGATAGACACATGTAAGGGATGTACCATGGGGAAGTATGCAAAGGTCACTTTTCACGAGAAGGAGAACCAGGTAGCGGAAATATTTGAGAGAATTCACGTAGATGTGTGTGGACCATTGCCTACACATTCTACAACAAAGCACATGTATTATGCGATTTTTATTGATGATTTTTCTACAAATTGTTGGATATACTTAATTTAGAAGAAAGATGAGATGTTATCAAAATTTTATGAGTTCAAAGCATTGGTTCAGAAAGATATAGGGAAGCAGGTCAAGGCTCTGAGGAGGGACAATGGTGGTGAGTACATCTCCAATGATTTCAATAAATTCTGTGTGAAAGAGGGAATTTAGAGAGTGTTGATTATGCGTCATAACCCACAATATAATGGGGTTGCAGAAAGAAAAAAATTTGTGTGTGTGACATGAGCTATGTTACATGATCAAGGCCTACCATTGCATTTGTGGGCAAAGGCATGCAACACAACGGTATTCGGGAAGAACCGTATTCCTCAAAGGATACTTGTCATGAGTACACCAGAGGAGGCTTTTTCTGGTAAGAAACTTGATGTTTCATATTTAAAAATTTTTGGCTCACCTGTCTATTATCATGTGACCAAATATTCTAGAAATAATCTAGAACCAATAGTTGAGATCGAGATATTTGTGGGGTACACTGATACCCCCCGCAACTATCAAGTGTATTTTTTGAATAACAGGATGACAGTTGTCAGATGGGATGTAAAATTTATGAGGATAAAGTCATGAAACTGTCCATTGAGAGGGAGTTTGATTTGCATGAAGATGAGAAAATTTTGGTTCCAAAGTATGAACCTCAAGATGTCGAGGAGCCACATGTGGAGGATCATGGAGTGGCAGAAACCACTCATGCAGTGCCATCCACCAAACATGGTAGGAGGCGCAATACGGAAGCTTAAAATTTGAGACTTGATGTGGGAGAACATGTAGGAGCACCTACATCACTGCACAGATAGAGATAATCACCAGATAGGTTTACTGGATACATGGCTCTTATGAGAAAGTTTGTTGTGAAAAAAACATCATATTTTTAGGAAGTAGTGCAAAAATCAACTTGGGTTAATGCCATGGTTGAGGAGTATGACTCCATCTTCAGGAACAGTTCATGGGAGGTTTTTCCAAGACCAGCTGGGAAGTTGGTGGTTGGATCTAGATGGATATAGAAGGTGAAGCAGTAAGTATATGATAGTGTCGAGAAGTAAAAGGCTATATTTGTAGCCCTTGGATTCTCACATGTTGAGGGGATTGAATATGAGGATATTTTTGCACCGGTTGTGAGGTACTCGTAGATTAAGATATATCCCTGCACTCTCAGTGTAGATGGGGTGGAAGATACATTAGATCGATGTGAAGACTACATTTATCAATGGAATTATTGAGGAATAAGTGTACCTTTATCAGCCAAAATGTTTTGAGAACTTTGACAAGGAGTCACATATGTGCAGACTAAAGAGAGAATTCTATGTGCTGAAGCAAGCTTGGTACACCAAGATTGATAGTTATTTCACCGATTTGCGCTTCACGAAGAGTGAAGTGGATACAAACCTGTACCAGACTGTGGTTGATGGTAAGAATTTGATTATCATACTTTATGTTGATTATCTTATTCTGACATGTGATGAGCAGCTCATAAATTCTTGCAAATAGGATCTTGCAAGATAATTTGAGATGAAGGACATGAGACTCCTTCACTATTTCCTTGGTTTGGAGATATGGCAGCATGATTGGGAGCTATTTGTTTCTCAAGGCAGGTGTGCCAAAGATATTTTGAGGAAGTTCCACATGGAGAGTTGTAAACCCATGGAGACTCCTCTTGTAGGAAACTAGAGGAAGGAGGATGCTACTTTAGATGAGGTAGTGGATGCCACTATTTATAGGCATCTTGTGGTTTTACTTAGGTGCTTGGTTAAAATATGACCATACATATGCTACGAAGCTAACCAACTTAGTCAAGCTATTGTTAAGATAACTAAACTCTTTTAGAAGTTGTGAAAGCATGCCTTGAGATATCTTAGGGGCACTAGAGAGTCTGGATTATTGTATGGATGGATAGAGAGAGTGAAGCTTCAAGGTTAAACTGATGCAAATTAGGTAGGTATTCCATTAGATAGAAAGAGCACATCAGGAGGGGTCTTTAACATAGGTTTGGAAACAGTTTCATGGTACAACAGGAAGCAGAGATCATTTGCACTCAGTTCAGCCAAGGAAAAGTACATGGCAGCCAATCAAAAGGCATGTGAGGCCATCTGGATGAGGAATATACTTGTTGGTTTTTTTGGTCATCAGATGAATCGAAAGTGATACATTGTGATAATCAAAGTTGTATAAAACTCTCGGTTAATCTAGTATTTCATGATAGGTCCAAGAATATTGACACCTAGTACCACCATCTTAGATATTGTGTTCAGAGACACATTATGTTACTTCAGTACATTCCCACGGAGGATCACGATGTACATATTCTAACGAAGGCGCTGGCCAACAGAAAATCCAAATACCACAAAGGGAGGATCAGGGTAGATGATAATACCTCTTGTTGAGAGGGAGTGTTGAAAAGTCAACAAGAATTGTGTGTCTAATTTAATTATCCCTAGATTAAATTGGACAATAAATTTCAATCTTATCTCATAATCACTTGTAATAGTTAATTGATTTTGATAGACATTAGTTACCTTATGAAATTTGAGTTGAGGGTGGTTGGTGAGGCATGTAGAGTGATTATATTTATTTTAGAGTTTGAGTTGCAGTTAGTGTATTCATTTAATGCGTGAGAAATCAGTTAACTCAATTAGTTGAGTTAAAGTCAGTCTAACTAGTTGTAAATTTTTGTTGTACTAGTGAGAGGTCAAGTGAATTAAATTAGATCTAATTCACATGTATTGATCTGTCAAGTGACTGATGATTTATGATTAATAGTTGCATGAATGTTAGTTTTGAGGAAGACCCAGTTGAGACAGAGGTTAAATGGATGTTATATATCAGTTGTATTATTAGCAAACTTCCCAGATGCAGTAATACACCCATCAGATTTCCCATGAGAATTTCGTAGTTTTCGAGGGCTGAAATTCAAAAATAATAGGGAATTATTTCTCTTGTAACTGTGCAAGCAAGGTACGATGAGAAGAGGCAGGAAAATGGCTAATTTTTGGTCAATTTTGTCTGGATCAGTGTGAGAAAATTTGTAGAGTGCAACAGACTCTTGTGAAAAGAGCACATTGTATTGTTTCAAGATTCCTTGGTTGAATATACAACATAATATAGAGGGGTTTTGAGCAGCATGCTTTCCCTATGAAAAATATGTGTTGTGGATTGATTAGCTTCTTTCTTTTACTTGGTACGATTGTGTGATCATGTTTATTTTCCACAATTAATTTTTATAAGGATTCAATATATTTCTTTAGAATATCTCATGTTCGGACTAAATCCATTGGTATACATATTGTTTGTATAATTTCTACAATATGTTTGTCAAATTGATGTGTAAACATAGTTATCATGTGTTCTAGGAGGAATATCACTTAAAAACATTGATGAATTTAAAATTAAGTACATGTGGTTAGAAAAATAAGTCACAGTATTTATAATGTTAAGATCCTAGTGATTCATTATACTAATGAGGTCTACATGTTCTAGGCTCAACCTAACAATGAAATTGTCAAGATAAAAATACAATTATCTCTATACTAGAATCTGAAAAAATTCAATAGACGGGGGAATTTTTATCACTGTGGATATAATTGCTTAATGAAATCAAATTAGTATAGGAACATGATGCTTTATTACCCATTTTATGGAAATGTATAGAGGAGCATAGATAAAAAAGTAATATACAATATAATTGAGTTATTAGATAATGACATAACCATTACAATAGATACCATTTATTTATGTGAGTTTAGATAATAACAAATAAATAGAGAGTGTAAAAATTATTATAACATATGAATTACCTCTATGAATATTACAAGAACTATAAAAGAAATATATTACTATCAAACCTTAGAAGGAACACATTGATAAATATTGAAAGGTGAAGGGGTTGGAAACCCCTCTTATTTAATATTATAAGTAGTGTAATCCAGTAGCCCATAAATCCTACACATGAATAAATATAGCATCAATAAATAATAATTCATATAATTATATGAATTGAAGAGTTACAATGGGTATTTAATTTTTCTCAAAAGATATGGATTGAACATAAAATTATTTAATAGACTATGACTAGGTCAAGGAGAACATATTTCTCTTTCTAACCTATTTTCTATGCAAATATGTGAATAGGAGAATGAAATACATACATATCAATATGTGTTTCTATTGAGTATGAAATTGAATGTAAATTCAATTGTTTCATTAATGAAAATTGAAGCTACATATGATATTTACATAGAAATGAGTGCTAAACCTATGCTACTAACATTGCACACATATAGAAAAATTGACACAAAACTGAGGATAGAAACTATATAGCATCCATGGTGAACTTAAGCCAATGTTTGTTGCACTAAAAATATAGGATAAAGGTAAATAAAACTCAATTCTGGTTTATAGGAACCCTACCAAGTGAGTAAAGGAGCATAACAAATTTGTTAGGTACCTGGAAGAAAGTGTTAGGTCCCTATAATACTAGTGTAACCCCTTATTGTTATTGTTCGTGTAGTCACCTTATATTTATTGTTGTGCCCATGTATTCCCCATATTGTTATTATTGTACCACATAGAAGACCACTATTGCTATTGTTGTGCCCTTGCATTATTATTGTTATGTAGGCTTTGATTATATTGTGACCCCTTAGAATCCTATATATAGAAAGTAGGTTTCTTCATTTGTATCATTCCATAATTTTTCATTTATGTAATGTAAAGGAGGTTCACCCATTTAAGAGGTTGATTTCTAAGTCTTTGATCCATCTTTTATTCTACTTTTTCAGATGGTTTCATAACATTTGGTATCGAAGCTTTTGATTCTAGGGTTTCGCTTCTTCAAACAATACATATTATAATTTTCTCTATAAGATTTTTTTATAATGCTTCAGAAGCTTAAATTGAGACCACATGGAGATGAAATATTGGTGAACCTCATGTACGAATTTCAGATCTTGGTTCTCTATATTTGGGGAGATATGATCTAAGGAAGTTAGGGATTTTGCATGCTCCGAAATTTCAACTCAAACAAGTGACCGAGGGAAAACAATCATAACTTTAGTTTCAGGAATCAGATTCGAGTTTTGTAAAATGTCTCCAAAGTTTCATGAACTATAGTTTCATGTGCATCAATTTTCGGTTTGAAGGTTGAAACGGTGACACATGGAATTCCATATAAGTTATTTCTACTGAAGCAGTCCATACTTAGGTCATTGTGGGAGATCGGGAAAGGAAAATGGAAAGCTAAATTACGGAAACAAGTAAGCCTACCACTCACAGCTATAAACATGGAAGCATTGTTTCCCCTTGCATTCCATAACCTATAAGTTTGACACCACAACAATTGGAAGAAAAAAGAGAAAAGTGGCTTTGTTATAGTTGTGATAGTAAATATAGTAAATCTCATAAGTGTGCAGAGAAGAAACTATTTTACATAGATTTTGAATAGGAGGAATAAAATGAAAAAGAAACTTCAAAAGAAGAGGATATACACCAGGAACCAACCTTAGAGAAAAGAGAAATGAATTCAACCATATCTTGTAATGCATTGGAAGTAATTACCACTCCTCAAAATCTCAATATAGAAGGGCATTTCAAGAAGACAAAGGTAATAGTGTTGATTGAATTAGGTCAGTCATTGTAAGATAGCCAAGGAATTGAATTTCTTCCTATATCGAGCACCAAAGTCTCAAGTGATGGTTGCAAATGGAAGGACTATAAAATGATCTCAAAATTTCCATAATGTCAAGCTAACCATGGAGGAATATGTATTGAATATCCCAATGATTTCCATTCCAATAGGTGGCGTTGATGTTATACTAGGAGTTCAATGATTACAATCTCTTGGTATGATAGATTTTAATTTTCAAGAATGTTTCTTGAAATTTTTTTTGGAAGGAAAGGAAGTTGAATTAATGGGTATCAGAGGGAAACCGAGAAAGATAATCAACTCTAATGGCATGAAAAAGCTTCTAAAGAAATAAAAATGAGGCGTAATTGAACAATTATTCTCACTATATTTTCAAACATTGAAAGCATCTATTTCTAAATATATTCAAAAAGTAATGTACAATAATTCCAAGGTATTTGAAACTCCCAAAGGGCTCCCATATATCCATCATCATTATCATGCAATTATTTTGATTCCAAGAGGTGTCTCTCCAAACATCAGGCCTTATGGATATCCCTATGCCCAAAAGAGAAAACCTGAACATATGATTGAAAAAATGTTAGAGGATGGTATAATTCAACCAAGTCAAGGTTCTCTCTCCACTCAAGTAGTATTGTTTCACAAGAAGGATCGATCATGGAGAATGTGTCTAGATTATAGTGACCTAAACAAGCTAACTATTAAACATAAATTTTTCATTCCTCTCATTGATGAATTATTGGATGCATTACAAGGAGAATTTACTTCACAAATTTGGGTCTTCATTTAAGATATCATCAAATTCGAATGAAGTCTGAAGAAATTATGAAAACAACATTTAGACCTCATGAGGATCATTATGAATTATTGGTCATGCCTTTTAGACTTACCAATGCACCTTCTAATTTTCAAGGGTTGATGAATTCCATTTTCAAAACCTTCCTTAAAAAAGTTTTTTTTGTATTTTTTGATGATATAATAATCTACAAGAAGTCTTGGAAGGATCATGTTCAACATGCTGACACGGTGCTAAGACTATTGGAAGATAAACAATTATATGAAAAAAATTCCAATTTTTTCTTTGGATTAAAGGAGGTGGAATATTTGGGTCATATTGTATCTCATGAGGGTGTTAAGGTAGACCTTAAAAATATGAAATCCATTAAGGAATAAATCAACAGCCATAAAGCATAAAGCGTATGCAACGATTTCTTGGGTTGACAATGTATTATCACAAGTTTGATAAAAACTATGGGAGAATAACAACATCTCTAACAACATTACTAGAGAAATATGCATTTTCTTGGACTCCAAAAGAAACTAAGGTCTTTGTAAATATTAAAGACAAAATGTTCCAAGCATTGATCTTAGCTATGCCAGACTTCACAAAAACATTTATTGTAGAATCTGATACCTCAAAAAATGGAATTGGTGATGTTTTGATGCAAGATGGAAGACCCACTGCTTTTGAAAGTCATACAATCAAAGGAAAGTATTTACCAAAACCTATTTATCAGAAGGAAATGCTGGAATTAATACATGCACTAAATAAATTGCAACATTACCTAATGGGAAGAAAATTCAAGGTAAAAACAGATCCTGATAGTCTTAAATACTTTTCGAAACAAAGACTATCTTCAGAAGAGCAGGAAAAATGAGTCACAAATATGTTGGGTTATGACTTTAAAATCATCTTGAAAAAAGGGAAGCTAAATGTTGTTGTAGATGCATTCGCAAGAAAAGATGAAAATGTGGAAGCATTTCTTCATGCCATTTCTATTATCCAACCAGATTGGATAACCGAAGCAAGGGAGGAATGGAAGAGTGTAGAAGAAGTGTGGCAACTCATTCAAAATTTGCATAAATCTGACATTAAATATGATACTTTTAGCTCCAAAAATGATTCATTATGGTACAAAGATCGCTTATATCTTTGTAAGAATTCCCAACTAAAGAAAAATATTTTTCTGGAATTATACACCTCTCCCTAAGGAGGACACTCAGGTTTTTTAAAAACTTACCACAGGGTCAAGAAAGATTTTTTTTTGGATGGCCTTAAATCTGATATTAAAAATTTTATGGCAGAATGTTTGGTCTTCCAACAAAAAGTTTTTAGACAATTAAGACCCCAGTTCTGCTACAACCTTTATCCATTCCAAGTCAACGTTGGGAGTCGTTTATAATGGATTTTATCATAGGTTTGCCCAAGTTCTATGGAAAAAGTTCCATCGTGGTGGTAGTTGATAAAATTACCAAGTATGCACACTTTTTTGCATTATCTCGTAAATTTAAAGCCAGTACAATTTCTATGTCATTTATGGAGACAATAAAAAAGCTACATGGAAACCCAAAGATTATTGTAAGCAACAAAGATCCCATTTTCACTGGAATCTTTTGGATATAATCATTTTCTTATATGGATACTCAAATAGCTCATAGCTCATCTTATCATCCTCATTATGATGGGAAAGCTAATATAGTGAACAAATTTTTGGAAGGATATATTCTTTGATTTGTTTATCATAAAAAAACATAATGATTCAAGTGGTTACCTCTAGCTAAATGGTGGTATAGCACTTCCCTTCATAGTGCAGCAAAAGTGACCCCATTTGTGGCACTTTATGTATATAATCTATCATCCATCACATCATATTTAAGAGAATATTATAAGGTTCAAGCAATGGAAGATCGCATCGAGCATCAACAACAAGCTATCCAACTCTTAAATGATAACCCAAATTTGGTGCAAAATCAAAGGAAAAACCATGCATATCAACATCCAGTGAAAGAAGTTTCGATGTAGGTGACTGTGTATATTTACAACTACAACCATACAAACAAATTTCCCTCAAGAAAGATAATAAGGATAGTAAATTATCGCTAAAGTAATATGGTCCTTACAAGGTATTGAAAAACATTAGTTATATGGAATACAAATTGGAGCTTCCTGTATCTTCCCAACTGCATTGAGTTTTCCATGTTTCATGGTTAAAAAAGGTTATAGGTGACAAACTCCCAGTTCAAAAAATATTGTCAGAACTTGACGAGGAAGGAAACATCATATTGGAACTTGAATTAGTCACAGAAAAAATAACTCAAAAACTACGAAATTGGTCAATTTCAGGGTATCTGATCAAGTGGAAGAACTTATTCATTGAATATTCCACATGGGAGGATGATAATTTTATACAGAAACATACAGAATGACTCAAGCATTGAGGGAAACAATTTTTTGAAGGAAAGGGGTATGCTAGGTCCCTATAATACTAGTGTAGCCCCTATTTTTTAATTTTATTTTTATTTTATCCCCCTTAATTTTATTTTTATTCCCATGTAGTCCTCATATTATTATTATTGTGCCCCATAGAATCCCACTATTGCTATTATTGTTCCCTTAGATTATTATTTTTATGCAAGCTCTGATTATATTGTAACAACTTAGACTCCTATATATAGAATGCAGGTATTTTTATTTGTATCATTCAAAAAATTTTCCTTTATGTAATGTAAATGAGGTTTCCCCCTTGAAGAGGTTGATTTATAAGTCATTTATCTATCTTTTCTTTTATTTTCTCAGCTGGTTGCATAACATAAATATAGTTTTAATCACTAAGAGCACATATGGTATGTGTTGTAAGGACTATAACAACCAAATAAAATATTTATCATTTATTAGTGTGCCCCTAATCTTCTCAAGAAAAATGTAAGAAACTATGGCATGTAAAGACTTAGAGACAAATGTTTCTTGTCATTAAATTATAAGGATGAGTAATCAAAATATTTTCACTCTAACAAGAGTTGAAACTGTTGATCCTGTAGGAAAACCAAAAAAGAACTATTAGGGGAATGTTAAGGGATCAAGGTTGTCAAATAGGTGGCATTATCTAGATGGCTAGTGGTTGTAAGTGTATTGGAATTAATTTCAACTATAGCACAACAATGATTAATCATTCATGAGGTATCGAATGATAGCTACAAGTTTCTGGTGGAGAATCACCATAGTAGCACGCTTATTGAAAAGCCATAAAATGATGACTTTAAGTGTCCAGAAGGAATTTAATGATAATTGCAGGTTTTTAGTAGAGAATCACCATAGTAGCAGGCTTATTGAAAATCCATAAAAACATGACTATGGTGAACTAGAGTCCAAGTCTTTGGCATCATCCTTCATGTTTTGGGGCCATCTTTCAGGCTGCAAAAGGGCTCAAATAGTTCATAGGACCATCTCCAATAGAAAGTGTTGATAATAGTTTTTGTGGTTGATTTGACGCACGGGTGTATGAAATCGTACCAGTTTAAGGGGTGTGGTATACCCCTAAGAAATATTGGTAACAGGAAGAAAGTGGTGGAGAAAAAAAGCGTACAATCTAGAGGAAAAAGTATGCAAATGTATGCTCAAATTAAACTATAAAACTAAAACAAAAATATACAGAAGCTATTGAAGAGATTCAAAACAATAATAATGGAAACGATGGCTTTAGGCCTCTTCTTATTAAACGTTTGATATGGAGAAGAAATTTTACCCAGTTGCCAAAGGTCCCCTAGACAATGGTTCTAGGTCCCGATGTAAGGATTTTGTTTTTCCAAGCTCTACCTCTGATGCAGTCTCCCTCTCTCTCCTCTATGATGGACTAGGATTATTGGGTGACCAACAATAAAGTCCCCTCTATCTCGAGCTCTGGGTCACACACTGCTGGTATTTCTTGGGCAATTATGGCCATCATAACAATGTGATCACCCATTCTTCATCTCTTGGTGGATTTATATAGCAGATTTCAAATCCTCCTTCCCTCCCTTGGTACATGGTGGATGGTGACCCAAGGGAGAGGTATGATTCCATTGTGTGCTCCAAATATTCCTTTGTGTGCTAACACAGTGTCTAAGGAGGCACTAGTGGCTGTCCTTAGGCAGCTTCATGTAAGGAGTAATTGTACTTTGCTTTGTCTAGTCTAGGAAAGTGACATTTTTCCCCTTTCAGGAATGCCCTCTTATTGAGAAAAAAGGCGCGAAGAAGGTGCTCTTCTCGAAGGATAAAGCATGCAATTAAAATTTTAAGACTAGTTCAAATATGATTTTCTCAGAACCTTGGAGATTTTAAATAATTTCATGATTCCATAATGTCTTCCTGCCCTGTAAATCCTTTAGCTTGACATTAATTAATGTCATCTTCTACTGTATGATTTTCCAGTGTTAACAATTGCCCAGTAATGTCTCAGGTCTAGGGAGGACTGTATAGCCGAAATACATTATAGTTTCTTTTCTGTATCGTGCGCATAGAGAGAGAGAGACCTGCGTGAATCTTGGAATTGACAACACCCTCCACTGTTTCTGAGATGACGATGGCCTAAGGGACCCCTACAAGAAAAGAAAATATACAACATGTATACACAATTTCAATGAGGCGAGCATGTCCCATGCTCATGATGCTATGGCTAGTTAAACAAAATTGATAGATATATGTGTTGTCTGTGTCACTACTATGGTAGTGATGCTGGTGGTTGTTGATGACGACTGCTGACACCCTCAGGGGCGTTTTTTCTTTGAAAATTGGTGGAATGTGGTACTCATATGCAAGAACTTGGTATGGAATATAGTTTCATGATGTACGCATAGGTAATGGCTGGGACCTTCCCATGTAAGCATTGTTTAAGAGAGACACTTATGGAGGCACGGGTCTTCGACAGATATGATCAAAGTGCAATGGTTGTAAGGTATGATACCATCTTGACATGAAATATTTTTGCCATAGTTGAATGTCAAGAGGATCGATGACATTTGTGTAAAATGATGTCTCCCACAGTGCCACCCGAGGATGCCCCTTTACATGGGGAGGGGTGATCGAGGGTACCGCTTCCGTTTTGGAAAAGAGGTGTCGAGGTCAACAAAAGGGAAGCCTTAACCGAGCCATGGGTCACTGACCTAAGGGGTTGGGGACTTAGATGTGATGGGTTTAACATAGGCATGTTGGTGAGAGGTGACTGGAAACTGATGATGTGGATTCAGTGACCGGAGGTCGGAGTATACTTTAGTATCTTGGTGGTAGTCATAGCTATTTCTGAAGGGAAATCCCTGGAGTCGGTAGGATGTCTAGGGTGGGTGTAAACCTCGCTAAGAGTGTCACGATGGTGCATGTGTGTGGGTGAAATACTCTAACCAAGGGGAATGAGGGAATGCTACCATGGGAGGAATGATGAAATATGAGGGTGAAGGCGCAAAGTGCACCATTTGCGATATTTGTACACTTACCAAAAGAATAAAATAATGAGGTTTGGTTTGTACATAACATAGAGATGGGTACCCCAAAACATGAAAGTGTTCACTCACTAGAGGTGTGAGGATGGTGTTTTTCTGGGGTTGGGGGTCCCATTGGTTGGTCTCATGTGTGGGGTTGATGAAGCGAATGGAGAAATTTCGTGGATGCGATTATGCTGGTGGGGGTATGGTGGGCCAAATGCAATGCACGGGGGTGCGCTTTTGATCTACTTCTATAACCTGGTTGTTTGGGAAGGGGGTTTCAGTTTGAATGGTAAACTTGACCTTATGCATGATGAATGGATGGGCACGAGGTGCTTCCTAGACTGAGGTGGTATGGCCATGGCGTCACTTTTCTTGTGATATACAGTCTACTTTGGGTGATGAGCGCCATGGAGGGGTGGCTATACCAACCAATGCAGATGTTTATCATGTGCAGAGTGAGGTGATGATAAATGCAGTCGAATATGAGGACCCTATGGTTTATTTGTGATGAAGAAATGATGTCAAGATATTGAAAGTTTTCTGGGACTCTATCATGCTGGTGGTAGAATGATACCTGCTCTGAAACCTTCAGTAGATGGTGTTGTAAATGGTTTTCCTGTTCTTCCTACAAAAAAAACTACCTCAAGTGAAAGCATCTTCTGTATCAAATATTAATGAAAGTCATGAGCTTTAAAAAAGAAGATGATAGAGGGCATACCTACCGGCACTGAAATTTTATTTTTTTTTGAAAGTGAATGTGTGGAATTTCTTTTGTTCATCATGGCATATTGATGATGGTGCAAATTATGGTTTGCAAGATGGATCTTCTGATCTCCTGTTATGGATCTTTGAAGTTTTATAAAAGGGTTATAAATAGGAGATTATGGCCCTAATCCTATTCATTTGTACTTGCTAAGTTTTGGGAGATCAGAGGTGCTTATAGCACCTTTCTTTCCATTGTGGTTAGCCCATGTACCAGGCACAAGCAATATTATGTCGAGGTAACTTTCATGACATCCTGCATTTTAATTTCTTTATTTTGATGGTGCCGGGGGCCTTACAAACTGGGTTTGTATGGCCTCAGAGTGACTTTTTTCCTAGATTGTGCAGGTGACCTAGGCAAAAGAGTGCCTTCTTTGCACTCAATTCTGAGGGATAGGCATGTGAGAGCACATTGTTCCCTTCTTTTTGTGCTCTAAGGCGCGCTTGTGACGAATACAGGCACGCAAAGGCGAGGGTGACAATTTTTTTTTTGGTCTATGTTTGATGTATTTCTTTGTACTGATGGGTGCCTATGTTGATGACAGGTTGGTGTGGAGAGACCGAGACTGGCCTAAGATCCAGACTGCTCTAGATGCTGATTTTGGGGTGCGTTGTCTGTTGGCCACATGGGGCCTTCTAAAATTTTATGAAAATGAGTTTCTGTGATCACAGGACCGACTATGCTACATTATACAAAACTGGCATAGGAGGTGCAACATGTTTGTGTTGCGGGGGATGAACCTGGTGATCCGTCTGAAGATGGATACCTTTTTTGTGACTGGTTATTATCTTAGGGGGAGGCTTTGAGATACCCACTCTCCTTTGGGAGAGTGAACCTGGATAGATTACAGAGGTGCCATTGCGGAGGGGCGCCTCTCACTGAGAGATGCATTAGCATTGCATCAACAACATATGTGGCAGAGTGATGTCCTCTTGCGGTGATTGTACGACTAGCAGGGTCGTTCGCTCTGCATCGGGTGTCTGGCCCACAGGTTGGAGCTTTGCGGTGGTTGAGGTCTATCATTTCTTTGACTTCACCTGATTCTGTTTTTATGGTATGGTGTTTCAATTGAACAAGGTCCAATGTGGATCGAATTCTTTTTCATACGCCAGCATCTTATGCAGCA
Organism: Pinus albicaulis; assembly: GCA_034641835.2. Taxonomy (NCBI): domain Eukaryota; kingdom Viridiplantae; phylum Streptophyta; class Pinopsida; order Pinales; family Pinaceae; genus Pinus; species Pinus albicaulis. The sequence continues at coordinate 915,417,372 of CM076569.1, forward strand.
TCATATATGAGTGGGTGGTGTTGTTGAAGCTAGTGGTGGCAATGCCCATTGAGGGGCCATGAGATCCACAGATGAGGAGGTGGGCTCTAGTGATGCCGCAGGGTGATGGTTGCATGGTGGGGTGTTATTTAATGCCATGAAAGAGCCCCTTTTTGAGGCCAACCCACAGATTTTCTTGCCATACCCGTATGTGGGGATGGACTTCCAAGGTGACCCAGACATGGGTATCCCTTTTGGTTATGTTTGGGGACCCGCAAGTATGTGTTATATTTTTCTAAATTTTCTTGAGTATTTATGTACTTACATGTTTTTATATAGACACTGATAGTATTTTGGCAAGGTAGGGTGCCCCGTGGCCCAACTGGTGGATCACTATCCTCCACTACGACCTCGAGGTGGTCAGGGAGGAGGTGATGTAGGTGAACCATGCGGTGGTGCCACTAGAACTGGAGAAGATGGTGTTAGCCCCTCTGGTGAGGGCAACAGCTCAACTGCTCCAGAGGTTGTGGCCGAGCGAGCTCTTGCTGATGCAGCTGAGGCACGCAATGCAGTATGACAGCCCAGGTGGCTGCTCTTGAGGACTTCCGGGGTTGAGTGGACTGCTTGAATCAGGGTATGCCCGCTTAAGGTTTCATGGATGACTTTGAGGAGGTTTGGTTAGAGAAAGTGATGGCCCACGAGATAGATTATCGACCCACTCTACGTCAGGTGGCAATCCCGGTGGCGATAGCCACTACGGTGGTGGTTCTAGGAGCAGTGGTGGGTCCAGGTGCCCCTCTTGAGGGGGCACCCACTAGAGCAGTTTTATACACAGGGAAAGCACCTGTTATGAGGATGCCTCCCTTATTTTTGATGACTTTTGTATCTTTGGGCTGGCCAGTGGGCTAGCGACACTATTTTTGTACTCATATACACATATTTTTTGATATATATATGAGAGATGTTTTTTGTGGCTCTACATGATGTATCACTTGTTTCAGTTTATGCATTGTGTTATGCTGATGGATGCCTATATTTTTGGTTTTATGTATGATGGTTTATTTCAGATGCATTCCAGTTTGGGATATTGTTAGCTATGCGATCAACTGTTTGGTTTTGATTCCTTGCTACATGTGAAAATGTAATGTAATCAAATTGTTTGCTTTATCTTTTGGCACGAAAATATTTTCTAAATATGTGCATGTCTCTTGTCTCAAATGTTTGGTTTAGTTGTGATACTACAAATTGGGAATTGAGGTAGATATTCATATGGTGAATGCCCCGATGGAGGGTGTCAAACATAAGTCCGATGACGACGTCATATTCTACTTGATTTTTTGTTGCTAAGCTGATACACAAAACATTTGGACATAGTGGTGGCCGGTCAGGTGGTAAATGACCCAGGCAACTACGGCTAAATTTTGAGACCATATTGATGCTCCATCAACAAATCCGAAATAGGGTTCGCTTTGGTGATCCATGGTGATACTTTAAGCGCTTTTTGAGATAAGTCTTCAGGTCAAAAATTTTGAGTGGGTGGTTTTTGTGTACTTTAACTCTAGGTGAAGGGGTTGCTAGGGCCCTTATGGGTAGAACTTCTTGAGGTAAAGGTCGTTAATGGGGTTAGTGAGGCAAGTACTTTCCAGTTCCATCAAGATGTATGCTCCCTGTCGGAGGTAGTGTTTGATGATGTAGGGTCCTTTCCACAAGGTTTCAAACTTTCCTAGACCTAAGGCCTGTTTTGCGATGTCATAGTCGAGGAATAATTCTCCCTCAGTGAACGAGCGAGGGGTGATGTGGTGGTCGAATGATACTTTAAACCTTTTCTTGTGGGCCTCGTTATGCTGCAGTGACTGTCATCAATTTTCATCGAAAATATCTAGTTGTACTAGGTGCTTCTCTAGAGGTTGGGTGTCATTGACGAGTTCAATGGTAGCATGTAAATGTGGGGTCTTGCAGACATCAACGCAAAAGTGCAAGGTACCATTTTTTTTTGCGACAGGAATATGGTGAAAGTCCTGGGACGGGGGTGAGGCAATAATCCTATCACCAATATGAGCTGATACAAATCATGTATGGTGGATTGTATCATTGGCATTTAGTGGGGGAAGAATCTTTGTGATGGGATTATGTATGGGCGTAAGGTTCGGTTCCCTGCTAGGATGGTCAAATTCTGGTAGGTGGAAATTGTGCCTGCCACAAAAGTGCCTAAATTTTTCCATTAGCGGGCATGACTATGGTATTTGATTTTGGCTGGTGCAGAAGGTGCATGGTATCATGGAGACAATGGAGTAGATAGTGTGGGATTCTATGCTACTAGTTGTTCCTAATGTGGATGCTTGGAAAGGATCGACCATAGAAGAGGTTGTCTTCTATCACCATTTTTGTATCGTTGGCTTAGACGTGTCTTCCTCTTTGGTGGAGTCTAGACTTAACATAGCTCATGGTGCTCCCAGCTTAGGGAGATGTACACACTTAAACGTATGATGAAAGTGTGAGAAAATCGGGAAATAAGTGCGCGTGATATTCTCTCGATTGGAGAGATTTTTTTGAGGGAGAGAAGAGACTATGCAAAGACTATTTGAAAGGGGCTTGAGTTCTACATTGGTTGACTCCATGATAATTCTGATCACATAGGCTGCATGTTATCCTAGGCTTGGCCAAGGTTATGCTTTGGTGGTGTGTTGTTTTATCAGGCTTGATACACCATTGTGGAGGTGGGGACATTGACCCTGTGATGTAATTTTTATGCCATTCCTAGAGGTCATCTTGTCTCTTCTCTATAGCACTAATCATATCAATAGTGGGATGAATTTGTGAGGCATAAGTATAATGTCACTCATAATAATTAACCTGGAAAAATATCCTTGATATGAAGGTTCCGTCGAGTTCAGTTTGAGGTCTGATGGGGAACCAGTGCTGGAAGGCTGCTAAATTAGGGAAATCGACGACTACATGGTCCGTATTTTTGCATAACGTACATGCTGGTCGTTGCTACGAAGTTTAGTTGGGGGTAACTAGGGGTTCCCTGCTGGGCCATTTTTCGGCTGTTAAGAACATGATAGATACACTCACCTTATCTACTTGGGTCATGGAGCTGCTTGTGGACTCGGCATCCATGTCATCTTCATGGGAAAGGTGGACTATGGCTGATCGGAGGCTAGCAAGGGCTAGCCAGAATCGAGGTATGTAGTGGCAATCCTCCAAAAGGTGATTGTCGGTGCGTAACAGACATGTGAATTCTGCTTCCTATAGTCCCACGTAGTAAACCCTTTCAATTAGATACCACCTGTGAATTAGCTCCAAGACTGTGCACTATTCGAGGTGCTGGCCACATTGATTGCATAGCGTACAATGTACAATGGGCATTACTGGGGGCCTTTCTACAATCCTATGTTCCTCTTCTAAGTATAGGATGGTACGAGGCTCATTGCCGACAGACTGGGTGGAGGGATCCTCTTGATAGGATCACTCGACCACATTTAAGGCATCTCTATATCATGGTATCTGTGGACAATGCTGGGTATAGTGCCCATAGTTTCCACAGAGAGCGCATGCATGATTGGTACATAATGCTTTGCCTTTACCTTTGGTGGTAGGTTCCTTTTTACAGGAACGCGACATTGAGATGTCTGCTTCGGAGCTGAGGAGTCATTTCAATTTTTTCAGATCCAGAAATATACGAGTAGGATGGCCTATAATGTCGCAACTGACGTAGACTATTGATTCCCTTTGAACGATGGGGGTCACCATCTTCTTTCCTCTATTTACAATTTTCATGGCTGTGATTATCGGTTTCGCAATGGGAACTTCCTTTGGGAGGGTGGTCTCAACCATTTCTTAGGTAGGTGAGGGCTCCTCAGGACTGAGGGGCTTTAACCCTGTGGTAGTAACGTTGGTGGCTCTTCTTATGGAAGGGGGAATAATGTACCAAACTGGGAACGCCAACGATATTTTGGGTAATACCAGTGTTTCCAAAACTTGCTGGGAGACGAAGCCAGCTAGGGGGTAGAGGAAAGGGATTTGGGAGGTGACGTAGACTAGAGAGGTTGTCGTGGCCGATGCATTGGTGTTGTTATTGCTTGAGTCTGTGTCCTGACTAACCTCAGTGGTTGATGTGGACATCATGGACACCGAAGCTCCTGTGACATCCAGTGACACCTCAGGGATAATGGGAGGATCTCCTAGGAATGACCCTAGAACAGATGACAGTTGGAATGGGCCAAGGCCATATTCTTGGTATCGTGAAATACCATCCGAGGTTGTATCTAAATAGGGTAGAATTACATCTGTGTTGGTTAGAGGGTGCTTCTCGCTGTTGTCAGCTAGTCTACAATAATGATGCAGTCCTCATGGGGGAACACCATATTGTGGAAAATAGAGGAGGCTATGGCAGACATGGAATACATATAACTCCACCTGAGGTGTATATTGTAATCCAAGTGAGCCTCCAAGAATTCAATGTCTATGTGGAGAGTCTTTCTGGCTAACCAGACCAGGACATTTTGGTAGAGGCCAATATGGGTCGAGGGACGACCATCGTACACTCGAAGCATTATCACTGAGGGTTTCAGTTCGAGACATCCTAACTTCTGCCAATTTTTTTTGACATGATGCATGTCGATGCACCCTCGTTTATGAAACATTGTTGAATAATGATATTCTGCACCGACACTGGTATCTGGAAGGCGACCATATAAGGAATCCTAGGGGTGGCTTTGTCTATGTCAAAATCCATCATGCACGTATCGGTATCGTCGAGAGCGCCTAATGCAGAAAGTAGGGCTTTTCGCTACTTTAGGCATGACTGAAGTAATTCTAGAGCTGACATACCAGTGGGAGATTGAGCTAAATCATCCATGATGCTATAATTATGGGCGGCTTTAGAGTAGTTACCTACTTTCCTATTACGTCCCTTTGCCATCTTTAGTAATGGTTCTATAGGCATATTTGAAATGGTCAAAGGTGCATTCGGTGCACTAGTACTAGCCCCTGACATAGTGGTGTTTGGTGGGGTGTCGTACCTGCAGTTCCATGTTTGGAAAAACATCTCTTTCCTAGTCATGTAGATTTCATGGCTTCTTTTTCCGGAATCGTCTGGGTTTTTCTGGTGAGTGCTTACCGTCCCTTGGTGGGGGAAAGATTCTTACATCACAGTGGGTTTCTAGGAAGATCCCCTTCTCCTCGGTTACTCTGAAATTTTTTTAGCTCAAGGAGATTGGGACAGCGGTGAGTATAGTGCTCGTACTCACCACATACTGAGCAAGAATGGTTTTTCACAGAGGTGGCATTTTTCCTTGCCGTTGGGCATTGCTTGGCTCCTGGTTATGATTCCTGTTGGAGTTGCCTCCAGCCTGGGATCACGGTGGGCACTCTCGGTTGGTTCCCCCTGTCTAGGGTTCCCTTTTTACTTTTTTTGACTTTTTCTTAACTACGTTAGGAGGGTAGTTCTCCCATTTATACTGGTTTGGTCGATTTTGGGATGGCTGCGCAAAGTTCACCTGTGCATTGATTTGCATAGGTGGGTCATGTGCTGGGGACTGAGCATAAAATTTTCCCTTGTTTACACCTAGTCGTTGGAGGGGAGATCCTCCGTTAGTTTTTATTTCTGTGTACTCAGTCCCCTCAGCCAGAGGATAGGTTCCTCCTTGGTGATATGCTTGTGCCCTATTAGTCAAATTTTTCTAAGGCATATGATGACTTTGAAATCTGGGTAGAACTATACGTGTAACCAGGATTCTTACTACTGTTGTCTAGGTAACCTTGGGTCATTGACCCTATTAATCCATCTGCAGAGTTCGACGCACCTGGAAATTCTTGATATGTTTGTAGGCATAGGGATTTAGGAAGGATGTTGTAAATGTATCCTGATTGCGTATAAATCAGTTCAAGCTCCTGGGCTTTACTGATTGTATCCTCTTCAGATCTGGGGTTTTTCTGCGCCACATCATTTGAAATATCCGTCGCCAGAGTTTTCAACAATAAATTTAAGAGGACCCAATCATCGAGTTTAGCTTTACATAAACTGCAACACTGCCTCCATTCATGGAGATGGTCTAAGATATGGATGGCGGGGGTTTATCTAAAATGAGTCAGTAATTTCATTCCCGAATCATGGTGAATGGGTAACTAAAAATATGTGAGGAACACAGTAGCGAGGGTGCTAAATGTTCCATGTGAAGTAGGAGGTTGCTCCATGTACCACTTCATGGCTACTCACGTAAGAGTGCATTGAAATAGCCTCAATCGGATAGTGTTGTCAATGATACCATTCGATGAGAACCATAGGTGAAAGGTCATTACATGATTACCTGGGTCTTCTGCTTGCTTGCTTCAAATTTTGGTATATCTAAAGGGAGCTTTGTGGGAATGGGAGGCCATGAAAAATCGTATACGATGGGGTCATTCATTAGCTTGGTTAAATCGGGTAGATTCAACGAAGCTAGGAAATGTGATTGGGAGGTTGATGCCATTGCAACGTGTGAAGACACGAAGTTCTGGTTAGAATGAGGTTTATTCTGTGACGTACCCTGAAGTGTGTTCAGTTGGCTTCCTGAACGAGACGTGCCCCTCTGCACCCTAGGGGTCGAGGAAGGAGTGGTGTGTGGTGTGGTGTTGGGAGACCGACTAGGGTTCCAAGCTATGGTTGCTCCAATAAAGGATGAACCAATGATGGTGGCAGTGTTTCGTCTTTGACGCATGAATGGAGAAAGACCTGGAACCCCTCCCTGTAATTGGGGGAGGTCTAAAATACGTGTGGAGTGACGAGGTTTCATTGGGACCATTCAGGTGTCGACCAGGTTTGGTTTTGGAAAAAAATGAGAGGATAGAGTCTGTGATCAAAGAAAATTTATGGCCACATACATAAAACAAAGCGAAAATAAAATAAATTTTCCCATTAACTTAATTTATGTGATCAATCAAGAAAAAAATATGGTTTTGTTTATTTGCGAATGATACTAAAAATCCTAGAAGACCTGTGTGTCCTCACACACTCAAAAGTAACTGGGCCTTAATAAGATTTCTTGCAAGTGTTGCACAATTTCCCGTAAGATTTTACGATGCTCGTAGTTAGCCGAAGAGAATCCACCAACGTAAGGGTAGAGGGTCAAACGCTTGCCTGCATCGTGCGCTTGCCCGCATCGTCACCTATAGGGCATGCACCCACCTAGTAGTAAGGAACCGGAGACAGACGGACAACGCCGTTTCAACTCCCTTCTCAAGTGTCTTGCTGCTCGTGCTTTTGACATGGGCTGAAAGGTGGATTTGAAGCTCCCTAAATACACAACCTATATGTTTCAATATGAAGTATGATCATGGTTACTTATTGGGTGCCTACCCCCTTGATCCTAACATAAACTATAGATTCTTTTGTGGCCCCTGTGGGGAGAATTTAGTGAGTTTGGTTAAGTTAGTTTTAGGTGCCTTCCTTTTTTTAGTGGGTGAGTGTGTGTGAGCATGAGGTGAACAAGCTCATAGTTTGAACATATGGATATCGATGATCCTTTACAAAATTCCCCTAGTTAAACTATGTTATATTGTTCCTGGCTCAAATGGAAAACATGTGCGGATAATGGGCCACTTTCAAATTTTCCTAGTTAATCTATGTGACTAACTAAATGGAGATGGTGAATTGTAAATATAGAGCATTCATATCCTTACCTAGGATCACTGGTAGGTGCAAAGGTAGCAGAGATTACTTGCTCTAATCGACAGTTCAATCCTAGTCCAACAATCTCTAATGCAAAAATTGAACTAAACAAAATTTCTACACTAGAAAGAATAAAACTAGCTATGCATGCGTGGCCTTCGGCCACTTGCTTGGAAAATTTATCTAAGTGTGAATACTAGAATTTGAAAAACATAAATTTTTCAGAATGCAATGGTTAATTTTCCCCCTACTTAGACTATGTGAAGATTTTTGCAAAAACCAACTTGAAGTGAAACTAACTCTAAGCCTACAGAATGCTACTAAAAGTGAGTTCTCACAAGCTGTGGGCTATCAACACAAGTGATGGCAGATACATTAGGGGCTTCACAGCAAACTACAAGAAGAAAAATGCAGAATATCGGGAGAAAAATATCATTCTGTGAATTTCCTGCAAAAGGTCGTGACAGGTGCATTTTCCTCGATGCAGGTCAGCCCTGAACACATGCACTGCGCATCTATGAGAAACAACTACGCAAAAATTCTTGCAAGTCAAATGATTAGGAGTTACCTCCTTTGGTCTATCACTAAAAGTGAATCTAGGGACTGAAATATGGATCAGAGGACTATTAGCTCCACTCTCCACCGTAGAAAAAGGTCTCCTACAAGAGATGGCACAACCACATAAACTTGTAAAATGTCAGTCGAGTCACCAATCCTATTGTGGTGGATTTGACGCACGGGTGTACGAAATCGCACCAGTTTAAGGGGTGTGGTCTACCCCTATAAAGTATTGGTAACAGGCAAAAAGTGGTAGAGCTCAAAAGCATACAATCTAGAGGAAAAAGTATGCACATATCTGCTCAAATTAAACTAAAACACAAATATATAGAAGCTATTGAAGAGAGTCAAAATGATAATAATGTAAACAATGGCTCTAGGCCTCTTCTTATTAAAGGTTTGATATGGAGAAGCAATTTTACCCACTTGCCAAAGGGCCCATAGACAATGGTTATAGGTACCAATGCAAGGATGTTTTTTTTTCCAAGCTCTTCCTCTGATGTAGTCTCCCTCTCTCTCCGCTGTGACGACCTAGGATTATTGGGTGGCCAATAATCGAGTCCCCTCTATCTCCATCTCCATATAACTGACTGCTAAACCTATGATACTAACATTGCACACATATAAAAAATCGACACAAAACTGAGGATAGAAACTATATAGTCTCCATGGTGAACTTAAGCCAATGGTTATTTCACTAAAAATATAGGAGAAAGGTAAATAAAACTCAATTATGGTTTAGAGAAACCCTACCGAGGGAGTAAAGGAGTATAAATTTTTTTTTATGTACCTCGAAGAAAGAGTTAGGTAACTATAATACTACTGTAAACTCCTATTGTTATTGTTAGTGTAGTTACCTTATCTTTATTGTTGTACCCATGTATTCCCCATATTGTTATTATTGTACCACATAGAAGACCACTATTGCTATTGTTGTGCCCTTGCATTATTATTGTTATGTAGGCTTTGATTATATCGTGACCCCTTAGAATCCTATATATAGAAATAAGGTTTTATCATTTGTATCATTCCATAATTTTTCATTTATGTAATTTAAAGGAGGTTTCCCCATTTAAGAGGTTGATTTATAAGTATTTGATTGTCTTTTATTCTATTTTTTTTGGATGGTTTCATAACATTTGGTATCAAAGCTTTCGATTCTAGGGTTTTGATTCTTCAAACAAGACATATTATAATTTTCGCTATAAGTTTTTTTTGATGATGCTTCAGAACCTCAAGTTGAGACCACATGGAGATGAAATACTGGTAAACCTCATGTATGAATTTCAGATATTGGTTCTCTATATTTGGGGATATATGATCTGAGGAAGTTAGGGATTTTGCAAGCTCCAAAATTTCATCTCAAACAAGTGACCGAGGGAAAGTAGTCACAACTTTTGTTTCAGGAATTAGATTTGAGTTCTGTAAAATGTTTCCAAAGTTTCATGGACTATAGTTTTGTGTGCATCAATTTCAGGTCTGAGGGTTCAAACGGTGACATGTGGCACTCCATATAAGTTATCACTACTGAACCAGTCCATATTTAGGTCATTGTGGGAGATCGGGCATAACTTTCCCTTGAAAAATCCAAATTAGGTCTTACCTGTGGCATTGGAAAGAGTACTCATAGGGATATTAAAGGACCAAATTTCAAACCTTGGGATGTGAAATCACAAAGATACATTAGGTTCAATATCAAGCTCCTAAAAATAAAGAAAAAGGTCTATATTTTTTTTAGATTGCATAACTTTTGTTTGAAAATTTTGTTTAAAGTGATTCCAAGGGAATATTGAAGCATTTATATCAATATTGGGTTCTAAAATTCCTCCTAAAAATAATTACATGCCCTTTAATCCCTTAGAAATATCTACTATGACAAATGAAGAGGAATAAGTTCAACATGATATATCAAAATTACAAGACCCAGTGCAACGAATTTCACTCTCGCAAAGAGTAACCAAAACTGAAATGGAAGCTAAGATGGATGGCTTGAAGCAAGACATGGATGGTTTGAAGAATTACGTGGAAGATAAGATAGATGGTATAGAATAAAAAATGAAATCAAACATGGAATACATGAATAATGGTCTAAAAGAAGAGACAGAAAGTTTGAATGAAGATTTGATAAAGTTGCTACAAGAAATGGTTCCTAATGGTGAAAAGGTAGTAGATGAAAATTATGATGAGAACAAAAGAAAATTTAATCATAATTTCATAGACTCTAATGTTGGATATAAGACCAGCCATATTCCAAAGATCGATATGAGGAATTTTGATGGTAAGGATCCAGTAACATGAATACTACAAATGGAGCAATATCTTGATCTCCATAATGTGAAAAACACACAAAAGGTACACATTGCAACTTTATATTTAGAACCCAATTAGCTTTTATGGTATTTATGACATTTTTGTCATAAACCACTTGTCACTTGGTCAATTTTTATGAAGGAAATGATAGCACATTATGAGGATACAAAAAGAAACACCTTATTTTTCTAATTGATAAATATCTAACAAAAGGGTTCAATGGTGGAACAAATTGAGGAATTTAAAAAATTAAATATAAGGGTAAATTAAATTCCAGAGAAGCATAGGATTGGTGTGTTCATAGGGACTTTAAAGGATAACATCCAACATGAGGTCCACCTTTTGGAACCTGATTGATTGGAGAAGGAATTCAGGTTGGCAAGAAAAAAGTAAAGAGAAATTATGGAAACAAGGAAGCCTACAAATCACAACTATAAATATGGAAGTGTTGTTGCTCCTAGCATTCCACAACCTATAAGTTTCACACCACAACAATTGGAAGGAAAAATAGAGAAATTGCTTTGTTACAGTTCTGATAGTAAATATGATAATGGTCATAAATGTGCCGAGAGGAAACTATTTTACATAGATTTTGAAGAGGAGGAAGAAAATGAAAAAGAAAATTCAAAAGAAGAGGATATACACCAGGAACTGACCTTAGAGAAAGGAGAAATGAACTCAACCATATCTTGTAATGTATTGAAAGGAATTACCACTCCTCAAAATCTTAATATAGAAGAGCATATCAAGAAGAAAAAGGTAATAGTGTTGATTGATTTAGGTCATTCATTGTAAAATAGCCAAGGAATTCAATTGCTTCCTATATCGAGAACCAGAGTGTCAAGTGATGGTTGCAAATGGAAGAACTATAAATTGATCTCGAAATTTCCATAATATCAAGCTAACCATGGGGAAATATGTATTGAATATCCCAATTATTTCCTTTCCAATAGGTGGCGCTAATGTTATACTAGGAGTTCAATGGTTACAATCTTTTGGTATGATAGATTTTAATTTTCAAGAATGTTTCTTGAAATTTTTTTGGGAAGGAAAGGAGGTTGAATTAATGGGTGTCAGAGGGAAACCAAGAAAGATAATCAACTCTAATGGCATGAAATTTTTTCTAAAGAAATAAAAACAAGGCATAATTGAACAATTATTCTCACTATAGTTTCAAACATCGAAATCATCTATTTCTCAAGATCTCCAAAAAGCATTGTACAATAATCCCAAGGTATTTGAGACTCCCAAAGGCCTCCCACTTATTCGCGATCATTATCATGCTATTATTTTGATTCCAGGAAGTGTCCCTCCAAACATCATGCCTTATAGATATCCCTATGCCCAAAAGAGTGAACCTGAACATATGATTGAAAAAATGCTAGAGCTTGGTATAATTCAACCAAGTCAAAGTTCTTTCTCTGCTCAAGTAGTATTTTTTCACAAGAAGGATCAATCATGAATAATGTGTCTGGATTATAGTGACCTCAACAAGCTCACTATTAAATATAAATTTCTCATTCCTCTCATTGATGAATTATTGGATGCATTACATGGAGAAATTTACTTCACCAAGTTGGATCTTCATTCAAGATATCATCAAATTAGAATGAAGTCCAAAGAAATTCTGAAAACAACATTTAGAACTCATGAGGATCATTATGAATTTTTGGTCATGCCTTTTGGACTTACCAATTCAGCCTCTAAATTTCAAGGGTTGATAAATTCCATCTTCAAAACCTTCCTTAAAAAAGTTGTTTTTGTATATTTTGATGATTTACTAATCTACAAGAAGTCTTGGTATCATCATGTTCAACACGTTGACAGGGTGCTAAGACTATTGGAAGATAAACAATTCTATGAAAAATCTTCCAAATTTTTCTTTGGAGTAAAGGAGGTGGAATATTTGGGCCATATTGTATCTCATGAGGTTGTTAATGTAGACCCTAAAAATATTAAATCCATTAAGGAATAAAGCAACAACCATAGAGCATAAAGCATATGCAATGATTTTTTGGGTTGACAAGGTATTATCACAAGTTAGATCAAAATTATGGGAGAATAACAACATCTCTAACAACATTAGTAGAGAAATATGCATTTTCTTGGAATCTAAAAGAAACTAAGGTCTTTGTAAATATTAAGGAAAAAATGTGCCAAGCACTGGTCTTAGCTATGCCAGACTTCACAAAAACATTTATTTTAGAATCTGATACCTCAACAAATGAAATTGGTGATTTTTTGCTGCAAGATGGAAGACCCACTACTTTTGAAATTCGTCCAATCAAAGAAAATTATTTACCAAAACCTATTTATGAGAAGGAAATGTTGGAATTACTACATGCACTAAATAAATTGCAACATTACCTAATGGGAAGAAACTTCAAGGTAAAAACAGATCATGATAGTCTTAAATACGTTTTGGAACAAAGGCTATCTTCAGAAGAGCAGCAAAAATGAGTCACGAACATGTTCGGTTATGACTTTAAAATTATCTGCAAAAAAGGGAAGCTAAATGCTGTTGTATATGCACTCACAAGAAAAGATGAAAATGTGGAAGCATTTCTTGATGCTATTTATATTATCCAACTAGATTGGATAATGGAAACAAGGGAGGAATGGAAGAGTGTCGAAGAAGTGTGGGAACTCATTCAAAATTTGTTGCAAGATCTCAGTAAATATGGTACATTTAGCTCGAAAAATGATTCATTATGATAAAAATATTGGTTAATATTTCTAGGAATTCCCAACTAAAACAAAATATTCTTCTAGAATTACACACCTCTCCCATAGGAGGACACTCAGATTTTTTAAAAACTTACCATAGTGTCGAGAAAGAATTTTTTTGGGATGGCCTTAAATCTGATATTAAAAATTTTATGGCATAATGTTTGGTCTTCCAACAAAAACAAATTTAGAAAATTAAGTGCCTGGGTCTGCTACAACCTTTATCAATTCCAAGTCAACATTGCGAGTAGGTTTTAATGGATTTTATCACAGGTTTCCCCAAGTTCGAAGGAAAAAGTTCCATTGTGGTGGTAGTTGATAAACTTACCAAGTATGCACACTTTTGTGCATTATCTCGTAAATTTAAAGCCAGTACAATTGTTATGTCATTTATGGAGACAATTCTAAAGCTACATGGAAACCAAAGTATTATTGTAAGAGAGAAAGATCCCATTTTCACTGGAATTTTTTGGACATAATTATTTTCTTATATGGATACTCAAATAGCTCATAGCTCATCTTATCATACTCGATATGATGGGAAAATTAATATAGTGAAAATTTTTTTTGAAGGATATATTCATTGATTTGTTTATCATAAAAAAACATAATGGGTCAAGTGGTTACCTCTATCTAAATGGTGGTATGACACTTCCCTTCACAGTGCAGCAAAAGTGACCCTATTTGTAGCACTTTATATATATAATCTATCGTCCACCACATCATCTTTAAGATAATGTTCTAAGGTTCAAGCAGTGGAAGATCACATCAAGCATAAAAAATAAGCTATCAAACTCTTAAATGATAACCTAAATTTGGCGCAGAATCAAATGAAACACCATGCATATCAACATCGAGCGAAAGAAGTTTTGATGTAGGTGAATGTGTATATTTACAAATACAACCATACAAACAAATTTCCCTCAAGCAAGATAATAAGGATAGTAAATTATCGCTAAAGTACTATGGTCCTTACAAGGTATTGCAAAACACTAGTTCTATGGCATACAAATTGGAGCTTCCTATACCTTTCCAACTGCGTCGAGTTTTCCATGTTTCGTGCTTAAAAAAGGTTGTAGGTGACAAACTCCTAGTTTGAGAAATATTGTCAGAACTTGACGAGGAAGGAAAAATCATATTGGAACTTGAATTAGTCACATAAATAATAACTCAAAAAATACGAAATTGGTCAATTTCAGGGTATCTAATCAAGTGGAAGAACTTATCCGTTGAATATTCCACATGGGAGGATGATAATTTTAGACAGAAACATCCATAATGACTCAAGCACTGAGGACAACAATTTTTTGAAGGAGAGGGGCATGTTAGGTCCCTATAATACTAGTGTAGCCCCTTATTTTTATTTTTATTTTTATTGTATGCCCCTTAATTTTATTGTTATTCCCATGTAGTCCTCATATTATTATTATTATTGTGCCCCATAGAGGACCACTATTTCTATTATTGTGCCCTTACATTATTATTGTTATGCAGGCTCTGATTATATTGTGATAGCTTAGACTCCTATATCTAGAATGTAGGTATTTTTATTTGTATCTTCCAATAATTTTTCATTTATGTAATTTAAATGAGGTTTCCCCCTCAAAGAGGCTGATCTACATGTAATTTATCTATCTTTTCTTCTATTTTTTGAGTTGTTTGCATAACACAAATATAGTTTTAATCACTAAGAGCACATATGGTATGTGTTGTAAAGACTATAACAACCAAATACAATATTTCTCGTTTATTAGTGTGACACTAAACTTTTCAAGATAAACATAAGAAAGTATGGCATATAAAGACTTAGAGACAAATGGTTCTTGTTGGTAAATTATAAGGATGAGTAATAGAAGGATTTTCACTATAAGGAGACTTGAAACTATTGATCGTGTAGGAAAACAAAAAAAAAACTATTAGGGGAATGTTGAGGGATCAAGGTTGTTGGATAGGTGGCATCCTATAGATGGCTAGTGGTTGTGAGTGTATTGGAATTAATTTGAACTAGAGCACAACAATGATTAATCAGTCAGAAGGAATCAAATCATAGCTACAAGTTTCTGATAGAGAATCACCATAGTAGCAGGCATATTGAAAAGCCATAAAATGATGACTTTAACTGTCCGGAAGGAATTTAATGATAGTTGCAGGTTTCTAGTATAGAATCACCACAGTAGCAGGCTTATTGAAAATACATAAATACATGACTATGGTGAACTAGAGTCCAGGTCTTTGGCATCATCCTTCAAGTTTTGGGGCCATCCTTCAGGCTAGAAAAGGGCTCTAATAGTGCATAGGACCATCTCCAATAGAAATAGTTGAGAATGGTTTTTGTGGTAGATTTGATACATGGATGTACGAATTCGCACCAATTTAAGGGGTGTGGTCTACCCCTATAAACTATTGGTAACAGGAAGAAAGTGGTGGAGCTCAAAAGTGTACAATCTAGAGGAAAAAGTATGCAAATCTATGCTCAAATTAAACTAAAAAACCGAAACACAAATATATAGAATATATTGAAGAGAGTCAAAACGATAATAATGCAAATGATGGCTCTAGGCCTCTTCTTATTAAATTTTTGATATAGAGAAGAAATTTTACCCACTTGCCAAAGGGCCCTTAGAAAATGGTTCTAGGTCCAGATGCAAGGATGTTGTTTTTCCAAGCTCTTCCTCTGATGCAGTCTCCCTCTCTATCCACTGTGATGGACTAGGATTGTTGGGTGGCCAACAATCGAGTCCCCTCTATCTCCAGATTCGGGTCACACACTGTTGGTATTGCTTGGGAAAATCTGGCAAACATAACAATGTGATCACCCATTCTTCATCTCTTGGTGGCTTTATATAGGGGATTTCAAATCCTCCTTCCCTCCCTTGGAACATGGTGGATGGTGACCTAAGGGAGAGGTATGATTCCATTGTGTACTCCAAATATTCCTTTGTGTGCTCAGATGGTGTCTAAGGAGGCGTTGGTGGCTGCCCTTAGGTGGCTTCATGTAAGGAGTAATTGTCCTCTAATTTGTGTGGTCTCGAGAAACGACATTTTTCCGCTTTCAGAATTGCTCACTTATCGAGGGAAAAGGCACGCAGAAGGCGCTCTTCAGAAGGATAAAGCCCACAATTATCATTTTAAAACTAGTTCAAATTTGATTTTCTCAAAACCTTAGAGATTTTAAATACTTTCTTGATTCCATAATGTCTTCCTGCCCTATAAATCCTTTTGCTTGACATTAATTAATGTCATCTTCTATTGTACAATTTTCTAGTATTAACAATAATATTTCCAATGGGGTTTGGAAATTTTAAAATGGCCATTGGAATCAAAATATATTTATTTTTGAAGTAAGGATATTGGAGGCCTTTAGAGGATACAAAATATCGGAATATCTGAACATCGACATATCAAAGAGTGCAACATATTGGAAAATAGATGTATCTAAATATCGGACAGCATGAAACCTCAGGCCACCAAGATATCGTATCATCTGCATATCAGAGTAGAAAAATATCGGAGCATCGAAACATCAAAATATCAGAGGTCATATAATATTGGAATCTCAGAACCTTATACCTCTGGTAAATTTCAATTTCGTGAAATTTATAAGGTTTCATAAAGATAATAAATGCAAAGGAATTATGACTAAAGTCAAGGAATGCGAGGACTCGTTCTTTCTCCTCATAATAGAAATGTGGAGGTAGCCAATTAGTCCTTAAGAGATAAACTGGTGAGTGATGTTAGCATGGTGTGGAAGGAGTTGTGGGCACTTGGCAGCTCATTGTGGCATTTTCGGGAGGTGTAATGGGGATAATATGGGTGAAAATTCATTGTTTAGTAGGCACCATGTGGAAGGATGATGTAATAATGCCATGATATTAGAGGTCGAGATATGATTATGACGACCTCGTAAATCGAATGAAAATGGAATTTCGATAAAAGGCTCAGATATTGTTTAGCACATGGTCTTGTGGAGACCAAAGGAACTAAGAGCCAAGCACTCAAGGGATAAAGACATATCAAAGGTATTTTACATTGTAACACTCATTACATATGAGTTATGATATATTGAGGCTCCAATGCAACATTATAGATAAGTAAAAGAAAAAAATGGGTTGGAAGTTGGAGAGTAATGGATAAAATTTGTAGATTAAATTGAAAATGACAAACCTATTATTCGAAGGGAGCACCGAGGCATGGAAATAAGGGAAACAGTTCACAGGGAAGATTTGAAGGGATAAGGAAAGCCTGGTTCCTCATCTCGTACACGTCTTGTTAAATTAATTGATAAGAAGAGTTGCGACACATGTGAGTTGTCAAGCTCTGAGAAGCAATAAAGTAGCATGGAAAGTCACGGTATAGTGCACAGATAGACTGAGATTAAATCTTAGGTTAGAGTTTTACATAGAGAGTTGGTGAAGAAATCAGAAGCCCATTCCTATGATTAATACCATGATAGAATTCAATGAGAAGACACAACAACTGCAAGAGAAAACATGCAAAGGTACACTTGAGGAGTGTGAGAACCTGTGGCAAAAACGTCATAGTAAAGTGTTTCGCAGAGGATCAAAACTATTGATTGTAGTCGTGTAATGTAGGGAAAGAGAGCATCGTTGAATATGTCAAGAATTATGAGCCGATGTTTTGCTGTGAAATATCCAGAAGAACAGAGTTGAGGAGTATCCAACAAAGAGCTCGTTGCGAGAAGGGAGAGAGTTAAGTAGATGTTGTTGAGAGTATAGGACAAATGTTCTACTATGTGATACGATAGGAGTTTGTGGATTATCAGAGGAACAAGAGAAGAAGTTGATTCTATGACATATCAGATTGGTTTTCATTAATTCTATATGTCTTTGTTTCCAATTTGAAAATTTTATGAAAATCAAAATAGTGGAAAACAGCAGGTGGTTTCCTGCATTCAAAGAGGTTGGTGCCTCTTGGCAAGTTTGTGCTTTCTATTAAAAGGGGTTCAGTGCCTCGTGTGAGTGTTTTCTCACAAAAAAACTAATGTGATTAAGTCAATGCTTAAATTACATCTTTAAACAACAAGAAACTAGTGGTTTTTTTCCCTTTGGGTTTCAACATGAAAAATACCAGTGTCAATGTGTGTGTGTCATTCTCATGTGAAATATTGTGTGAACATATGAATGCTCAAGTTTAATGCTCATTTTCCTTATGAATGAATGCTATCATAATTAGACAATAGAGAAAAGAACTAAGAGCATATTAAGGTAAAAATTTAGAGAGTCTCACAATTAGTGATTGACCCGCTCTCAGTAATTCCTTATTCTAGCAATTGGTATAAGAGCAAGGTTCCTTCAAGAACAGTCTAACCAGTGGAAGGTAGATCTATATGGAATTATGTCAAGGCAAGAGAGTCCGGAGGCTTACTCAAGCAGAATGCTAGTCTTAGATGAGACAAAATACACACTCTAGAAAGTAAGGATGGAAATGTATCTTATGTCCCTGAGAGTGGATGTATGGACTTCAGTGCTGGAAGACTACAACATCCCTAATATTCCTCCGAGTCATGCAGATGTTAAAAATTGTATGGAAATAATGCTAAAGCCAAGAATTCCATTCTCTTTGGTCTTAGTCAATCAGAACTTGTAAAGGTTATGCAGTGCATATCTGCTAAGGATGTGTGGGTAAAGCTTAATCAGAGTCATGAAAGGGATGACAAGGTCAAGAAATCCAAATTGAAAACCTTTATAATGAGGTTTCGCAGCCCAAGAATGAGTGAATATGAAAGTATGGAAGAATACTTTAAGAGACAATAAAGTAACAAATATGATTAGAGGGTTGGGTGAAGAAATCAAAGAAAAAATGATTGTACATAAAAATTTAATATCTCTGCCCATTTTCAATTTAATGCCAAAGTCTTGGCTATCGAGGACTAATATAAAAGATCTTAAGATGGACCGATCTTAAGATGGACCAATTGCTGGATACTCTCACATCTCTTCACATCTCGTCACATCTCTTCACATCTCGTCACATCTCTATGAGATGAGAGTAGGAAAAGAGAAATTTGAAACGAAGGAAGCAGTGTTCAAAGCATCCAAAAGGGTAAGGAGATCAAATATCATGAAGAGTGCCCCATATTCTTCCTATAGAAATATTTCTCCTATTAAAGGAATTTTTTTAAATAAAAATCCTTCTCGAGCATGTGGTTAATCCCGTATTTAAAATATATCACACGAAATCGACTCTTCTGGAAACTCTCATTTAATCCAAAACGGCCAACCACTTCTTATTTATTTAAATAACTAGAATAGCGTAAAAACGAAAATGTCTTTCCGTTATAACATATCATGCTCCGTTATGGCATATGTGACAAGGGTATAGCAGTGCAGCAATAACTACCAGTAGTATTCAGTTTACATCGAGGTGTGAATTCTGGACAGTTAATATCTAGTGCGCAGTCCATATTTCGAACACAACCGTCACCAGTGGCCATCACACCACCACAGCCTGGATATATCACAATACAAAAATTACATTAAATAAAATGTTATTATGCACAGATTAACATTTATACATAAAACACAGATATAGTAAATCAACAGGATGAACATTACAGTGAGCAGCGAAAATGAAGAAAAGGACTGCAATGAACGCCATTAACGTTTTAAAGTTGATGGACGTGACAATGAGTTTTCCCATTTCTCTCAACACAGAGAATGCACAGAAGAGACAACAAAGGCAAAACAGTGTCTCCGGATTATAGCTTCTCTCGACTCCTCCAAGAAAAGCTGCACTGGTTATTATATATTTATAATATTCCTGCTAACTGAACATAGTATCCAAAAGATAGTGTTCTGCAAAAAATTCGCGAGGGTGCAGAAAACATATTGAGGAAACATCAGAAAAACAGTCGAAAATATTTAAAAATTCATTTTTTTTCATTTTTACAAAGTTAGTAAATATTGGCAAAAATCAACCAACATTGGTAAGAATAAGAAGAAATAATTTAAAAAACGTGAAAAGGGGAAAGAGTAGACCGAGCAAAAAAATCACTACTTTTGGCAGCCGAAAAAGCAGAAAACCGCGATTTGACGGAAAACACTCTCTTTC
This sequence comes from Pinus albicaulis, assembly GCA_034641835.2. Classification (NCBI taxonomy): domain Eukaryota; kingdom Viridiplantae; phylum Streptophyta; class Pinopsida; order Pinales; family Pinaceae; genus Pinus; species Pinus albicaulis. The sequence continues at coordinate 915,437,668 of CM076569.1, forward strand.
CTCGACAAAAAGCGGCACTGCTTATGACATATTTATAACAAATTTGCTGCACTGTACGTTGAATGTGATTAATAACACTGTCACTGGAAAATTATGTTTTCAATGCAGCCCGCATGTAATGGAGGGGCAGGCGGACACATTCATTTCATCCCAAAATATCTCTGGAACTCTGAATTTCTGAAATTCTGTCATTTCTCTGAAATTTTGCTGAAAAATCGTTTCCCCTCGACTTGGGTGTGAATTTATTTGACGACTTCAAGTTTTTTTTGGCGTTCTTTGATGACAATAGGTTACCCTAGGAGTTTCAGTAAGCTATTTAGCTCTTTAAAATATATTACTCGAATAAATTGAGGTGTATAATATTTTCTATTTGATAATCTTTGATATTTTAATATTTCAACTTATTTGGTAACCTTTTTATGGATCTGTTTTTAACAAAATGGTATCAGATTATTGACAATTGGAGCAGTAATTTATTTTATAGCTATTTTGTGTTGGGCAATTGAATAACTAAATTTATTAGAATAATGTTTTGAGTGGATAATTAATTTATTTTAAATTTAATATTTATGATGTAAGGTGTTTTTTTTTAAATAATTTCTTTAATTTTTACAATGTACAGTATTATTAGATCAAATGTTAAACAATTGAAATGAAATGTTTCAAGCCATTTATCTGCGACTTCTTTCATTTAACATAAATACCTAACTAACTCTCATTACTAGAAAACGAAAAAAACAAACATTAATAAAGATGATACCATAAAATGGAAAAAACGAACATTCATATCGTCAACGCAGTTGCTACTCTCTAATAAAAAATAATAAGAAATTTTTAGATCTAGGGGGCAGACGAATATGATGCTTATAAATCGAATGGAGTGGACACGATGGTGCACATGGCGCAGAAAGAGAGTTAGGTAGTTCAAGTTGCGGAGGAGAAGTTTGAAGTCGCAGTTCTCTTATCCGCTGAGTGAGGATGAGGGTTTATGGAGTGGGCACGATGGTGCACATAGGGCAGAGAGAGAGTTAGGTAGTTCAAGTTGCGGAGGAGAAGTTTGAAATCTCAGTTCCCTTATCCTCCGCTGAGTGAGCTGAGGAGTTTTTGTATGGGTTTCAATCCCAAAAAAAATATGTACGTACAGTAGAGGGCGAATTCCATTACCTCTGTCGTTTTTGGTCTTCACTCTTTTCAATTTAATCGGTGCTGAATGCATGCATGTTTTTCGTATGGAGTTGTAGGTCTACGCTATGAGTATGTTATTTCCATCTAATTGTTATTTCCACTTATCTTATTTTATTTGTTTGTTGCTACACTAGAAAAAATATATAATCCTAAAGCAAACATTTCACAGTAAAGTTTAATCTGATCCAAACATAAAGAGATGAATTTTCAGAATCGATTGGTTACGCGTGTAATTATCAATTTAAAAAATATTTTAACCGTGTTGTTGAATGCTCTCGTATATAATGTATAAATCAATCAATCAAACAAACATTTCACTGTAAATTTTGACCTATCAAAATATAATAAGATAAATTTTAGAATCCATTTGGTGTATATTTTATTTTCAATTTTGACTTATCAAAATATAATAAGATAAATTTTGGAATCCATTTGGTGTATATTTTATTTTCAATTTTCACTTATCAAAATATAATAATATAAGTTTTAGAATCCATTTGGTGTATATTTTATTTTCAATTTTAAAAATATTTAATGTCTAATTATATATATATATATATATATATATATATATATATATATATATATATATATATATATATATTATTTAATATATATGTTTAGTTGTAATTTTTCATATATATATAATGTGTAATTTCTCATTGTTTAAATTTTATTTTTAGTATTATATAGAGTACATAAGTTTAAAATTCTTTTGCTCTCGAGAAAATAATGGCAAAAATAATATACCTAAAAATTACCAAAAAGTAATATACTTAAAAATGACCAAAATGTAAAAAAATAAAATTAATTCAAACATTCTAACAATATAAATTTCTTTATTTTCATTTCTTTTATAAAATATATACATAATTTTGTTTACAATATGTAATTTTGTTAAAATTTTTAATTCAATGAATTAATTTATTAAGAATATTAGGCGTTTAATCTTTTATTATTTCTGCACTCTTCCTATCTTATGCTCAACTTCCTCCTCCTAATGATGGGTGAAGTGTTCACCCGATTCCCTCTAATCTACATTATATATCTGACTTTCATGCTTCAATATATAATATAGGCATAGTTGACGTAAAAATATTTTATATAACATATGCATTTACCTGGTATGACACATTGCCCACACTAAAATAGTTTTTTTGTTATTAATATATTTTAAATATACATGAATATTTTTAAATATTACATATTAATTTTATATTAAAAATTGAATGAATTAAGCCATATAAAATATTAAAATAACTTCATTTAAACTTTTTTCTATAAATATAAATAATTTAAATCTTGTGTTGAAAGAGTTTTGAAAAAGAGACAGACTTTTAAAATCTATTGAATACACTTGTAATTTTCAATTTAAAAAGTATTTTAACCATGTTGTTGAATGCTATGGTGTACAATGTATAAATCAAATAAAAAAACATTTCACTCTAAACTTTGAATTGATCACAATATAGTGAGACAAATTTAAGAATCTATAATGTATATATGTGTTTTCCAATTTTAAAATATTTAAAGTCTAACTTTTCATTGTTATATATATATATATATATATATATATATATATATATATATAGTTAGTGTGTGTGTGTAATTTTTTATTGTTTAAATATCATTTTTGAATATTATATAGAGTACATAAATTATATTATATTTGTAAGTTCAAAAAAATTTGTTGTCTAGAAAATTTGGCAAAAATAAACAATATATATAAACTTATTTCTTTTAATTTTTTTATATAATATATGCATCAATTTTTTAACAATATATAATATAGACACAATTGACATAAAAATAATTTACATAGCATGTACATTTATTTAGTGGAACACATTGTCCACATTATAGTTTTTTTAGTTCGTGAATATTACTCAATGGTGTATATTAAAATATTTCATTGATGACCTATTTTGAATTTTTTTATTATTATGAATATTTTAAATTTCACATATTAATTTTATATTAAAATATTTTCTTTTACCTTTTTAATTTATATAAAGTTGATATCAATATATATAATTTAAAGCTTGAGTTGAAACAGTTTTGAAAAAGAGTGAGATATAACGTGTAATTTTTTATTGTTTAAATCTCCTTTTGAATATTATATAGCGTACAAATCTTATATTTGTAACCTCAAAAATATTTTCTCTCAAGACAAATTGGAAAAATAATAGTTCAAAAAATCTTTACTCATGAAAAATTGAAAAAGATAATATACTTAATAATCATTAAAAATTAAAAAAAAATAAAGCTACTTCAAAAATTTTAATAATATAAACTTGTTTCTTTTAATTTGTTTTATATGATATATATGTGTAATTTTTCATTGTTTAAATCTCATTTGTGAATATTATATAGGGTACAAATTTACATTTGTCACTTCAAAAAATATCTACTCTCAAGACAAATTGGAAAAAATAATATACCTAAAAATTAAGAAAAGTAATATACTTTAAAATGATGAAAATGTAGAAAAATAAAGTTATTTCAAACATTTTAACAATATAAATTTATTTCTTTTTGTTTTATATGATGTATACATAATTTTTTTAACAATGTATAATATAGACATGGTTGACATAAAAATATTTTACATAACATGTGCATTTACGTTGTAACACGTTGTCCACATTAAAATAATTTTTCTGTTATAAATATATTTTTAAGTATCCATGAATATTACTTAATCCTACATACTAAAATATATCATTGATGACTCATTTTTAATTTTATTGTTATGAATATTTTTAGATGTCACATATTAATTTTATATTAAGAATTAAACGAATTACGCTATATAATTTTATTTTATTTTTTAACATTTTTCTATATATAAAGTTGATATCAATAGAAATAATTTAAACCTTGTATGGAAATAGTTTTGAAAAAGAGCCTCAAAATCCATTGAGTGCACTTGTAATTATCAATTTAAAAAATATTTTAACCACTTTGTTGAATGATTTGGTACACAATATATAAATCAAATAAACATACATTTCAATGTAAACTTTTACTTAATAAAAATATAGAAACAAATTTCAGAATCCATTAGGTGTCGATATAGTTTTCAATTTAAAAAACAATTAATGTGTAATCTCTTATATATATATATATATATATATATATATATATATATATATATATATATATATATATATATATCATTTTTGAATATTATATAGAGTATATAACTTATATTTGTGAGTTCAAAAAATATTTTCTCTCAATAAAAATTGGTAAAAATAATATACCTAAAAAATACCAAAAATAATATACTTAAAAATGACCAAAATGTAAAACAATAAATTTGCTTCAAACATTTTAGCCATATAAACTTATTTCTCTTGATTTGTTTTATACAATATATACAAAATTGTTTTAACAATATATAATATAGACATAGGTGACATAAAAATATTTTACATAACATGTGCATTTACCTAGTGGAATACATTGTTCACATTAAAATGGTTTTTTTTGTTATTAACATATTTTTAAGTATCCATGAATATTACTTAATCCTTCATATTAAAATATTTTATTATTATGAATATTTTTAAATGTTACATATTAATTTTATATTAAAAATTGAATGAATTACTCTATAGAAAATATAAAAATATTTTCTTTTAACCCTTTATCTATATATAAAGTTGATATCAATATAAATAATTTAGACTGGAGTGTTGAAATAATTTTGCAAAAGAGTGAGAATTTCAAAATCCATGGGATGCTTTAAAAATTATTTCAAGCGCCAACCTGCTAGCAAGAAACAAGGTTTGTTGAGTGCCTTATTTAATGTGTAATTTTTCATTGTTATATATATATATATATATATATATATATATATATATATATATATATATACACTTAAAAAGGACCAAAATGTATAAAAATAAAATTATTGCGAACATTTTAATAACATAAACTTATTTATTTTCATTTGTTTTATATGATTTATATAATGTTATTTTAACCATATATAATATAGACATACTTGACATAAAAAAATTTACATAACATGTGCATTTACCTAGTGGAACACATTGTCAACATTAAAATATTTTTTTTGTTATCAATATATTTTTAAGTATCCATGAATATTACTTAATCCCTCATATTAAAATATTTCATTGATGACTCACATTGAATTTTTTTGTTATTATGAAAATTTTTAAATGTCACATATTAATTTTATATTAAGAATTGAATGCATTACTCTATATAAAATATTAAAATATTTTCTTTTAACTTTTTTACTACGTTGTAAGGCATTAACTTTTAAAAACAACTCCCCGAGCTGCGATGGTAGTGACGGTGGTGTACCTATCTGCACCATGTATTAAATGTTAGAAAATTGAAATGCTTTAGGCCATTCATCTACAACCTCCTTCATTTAAGCTAACTACCTAACTAACTCTTTAATGTGTATGAATATCTCTTCCCAACCTTCACTCTCACTACAGGATGATACGAGGAAACAAAAAGAACACACATTCATCTCATAAACACAATTTCAACTCTCTAATTATATCTGATTCCAAGAGTCTAAGAAATTGTTAGATCTAACTCATAGTTTTCTGTTAATTGTAATGGTGTTTTAATGTTTTGATGTGCACAACATAGTTTTAATACCATTTAGAATTAAATATTGAGAAATATTTTGATTTTTTGTTTGATAGAATGCATTATTTTTCTTCTCACGAGTGTTTCCATTTGAAATATTCCATTGGTTTCCTGGACGTTGCCCTCATGACCCATGTGAGAAACAACCTCTTTGCCCCTGAGAAGTTTGATTCTCTCATCAAGTGGTTGGAGGTGGAATGTAAAACCTCTAGTCGCCTAAAGGTTGTCTTGTCACGTTTTAGAAACTATTTCCAAGTATCCTTGCCATCCATGGTTTAAATAATGCATTTAATCCTATCTATTCATCCTTTTGAACTAGAAAAGATCTATCGGAACTATATTAATTTAAATCTTTCTTTCTTTGAATGGAATCATTGTTGGTTATTTTTTATATGTCGTGTAAGACATTTTAATGACATGTGAATCAGATGGGTCATAAGGGGATAATAAAGGTTTGGAGACCAGAAATACTGATAAATACCAGGAAATATAAATAACCCATGAAAAAGGGGAAGAAGTGATCCAAAATGGCATCCATAGATAAAATTTGATCCATATTGAAAGTATCACCTCTCAGAAGCACCTCCCTATCACAATTTTTCACCACCTTCCTCTTGGAGTTCAAACCACTGAAATTATCATTAGGTCCATGGAAATTTTTAAGGGCTAATATTCGCAGGTGAGCTAATTTTCCATGTTTTTTCCAAAAAAATATTCGCCAATTTCATTTTTTTATAAAAATAATTCGCCCAAATTTTAACATATAAAATTATTTTACCTTAAAAATTACCAAAATTATATAGAGAGCATATATAAAATCATTACAAATTTGAATAATTTTAAGAATACATCAAAAAAACATTTTATAGTTTTCATATTAGGAACTAGTGATATTTGGCAATGTTTTTAAACTTTAAGATAATTTTCCATCCTTAAATTTTCCCTAGTTAGGTCACATATGCGTTGTAGAATGAATGTCAAGGTTGCTATATGGCTTTCCTCTCCCTTATGGTATTTACGCCTTACCACACCTAAAAAACTATGGTTATACAACTCAAGGGAAATATTAGAATCTATTAGAAAGAAATTATGAAGTAGGAATTAAGAAAACAATCATTTTCAGTGGAGGAGCCTATTCATATGTAGATTCTCCTTACTAAAAATTCCCACGTCATCCAACACAAGGCTATAAATGGACACAAGGTTAGCTAGGATCTTCTTTTGGAAACGAACAACCAACAAAAATATGAAAAATTATAGGAAGACCCATCCATCAAAAGGAGAAAGTTCTTGAAAGAGTATTTCTTTAAAAAAACAACAAGATTTAAAAGAAAAAAGAGATGCTTCCACAATTGAAGGAGAAGGTTCACCTTTACATTAGATTTATTATGCGACATGCCAAGTTCATTAACACTTGGAGTGGGAGGGTAGGTTGATAGATAAATTTCTTATGAGAGAGGGATTTTTCCTCTGTCCTCCCTTTCCCTTCACTTCAAAACTTTATTTCCTTTAAATTCAGGTCGTTACTTAAACAAAATGTACATACACGTGGGAATAATATGTGTAGAGAGACCAGAAGGATACATTATATTCCTTAAATATTCAGTGACATAGAAAAGTGTTGTATGCCTCCCTTCTTCCTCTCTCACCAACATTCCTTGAGAGGGATAAAAGGAAACAAAGAGCTAATTTTCTTGGTGCTTAGAACATCGTTGATTAATATGGATCTGTGTTTTATTTTTTTTAAATATGTCTTATAATCTAGATAAGTATTTACAAATGGAAGAACCAAAAGTGGAAGGGTATATACAATGAATATGATATCTTCTTCCATAGAGCAACTAGAACATAAATGAAATTAATGCATGTTGTGGGCTTAAAAGCATCATTTTATTTGATAAAAAAAGTGCTCTTATGCAAAATATGATGGAATATATCATGGAAACATGAGGGACATAAGTCAAAAAATGAACTAACTTAATTCTGAAAAACATATTTATAACAAATCATCCAATGATAAAGAAGAAATCCTGAAGCAAAAATAGATCCTTGAAAAGGAAGGATTGACAAGACATCAACAGTCTTCAAATAAGGTGGCCCTCCAAAGAATGTGTCCCTCACAAAGCTCTCAATATATATTCTGCCAAAATTTCCAGTAATCAGGCAAACCGACAGCCCTATAAGATATGTTTCACAGTCTCAAACAGACTACATACAAGCAAAAGGCCATCCTAAAACACACTTTTGATCAAAGATGCCTTGAATGGAATCCTTGGGTAAATGACAATATAAGTTCCATATTACTTTGCTTCCTTGCCAAGACCAATGAACCAAACCATCGATGGCTTTCAGGGTTTCCAAAATAATTTGGAAGATGAATGAACTTGAAACTTGAAATAAGTGAGGCATAGAAATAATATCACAGGAGTCAAATGTGGTAGAAAAATTATGTAGAAACATCAATCAAGATAAGTGCACTTTCATCTTTAGGCTTGGTGGAAACATCCCAAGGAGCCACCAAGATGCTCCTCTCTCCACTATAAATAGATCATAGCCATATGTCTAATTGAAGAATATTCTCCAACCATTGAAATTCAATTTTTCAACAAGAGAGATAATAGACGTGTCAAACTATTACACATAGGATATTGCTCCACGTGGTATGAATTCATCTTGATTCAAGCTTATTACACTTCAAATTGTATTCGATATTAAAATATCTAATCCACAAGGCACAATCCCATAAGGAGCTTCTATGGCAACCACCATTCTCACTTAAGAAACATATCTTCACTTACCAACTTTCTTATGTCTCAATTACCTAATATATTCTTATGATTCTGATTTTAAAGTGAAAAACTTAATTAAAAAAAATATATGATATTGTAATAACAAGTGTTAAAGTCATATTTATATAAATAATCTAAGTAAGTTAGAAAAGTGATTCATCATTTAAGGACATCACAGGGAGAAACATTACATCATAATCGGTCATAATTGTATTGATTTTTAATGTTCCTATGTCTCAATTACCTAATTTATGCTTATGATTTTTATTTTAAAGTGAAAAACTTTCTTTTCAGAAATATATGATATTGTAATAATCACTGTTATAATAATAATTATATAAATAATCTAAGTAGGCTAGAAAAGTGATTCATAATTTAAGGACATCGCAGGGAGAATCATTACATCATAATGGGTCATAATTATATTGATTTTTAATGTAGCTCTCAATTGAGGAGATGAGTAGCTCAATTTTTTTGGGGGTAAATTTAATGAATTTTATTATATTAAGCTTATGGAATTTTATTAAGAATCTTTTAAATGTGGGCAATGAGCTTTATAACATTTGAATTTTTCTAATTGAATATTAATAAGTTTGAATCATAGTGCAATTTGCTACCTCAATTGATCCATCAGCATGTGAACGGAAGGAAATACTTGCCTTTGTTGGGTGTAAACCAATTCCATAACAATTCCCAAATGTAGTTAACTAATTCATTGTTTTGGTTATAGATTACATTTTGGAAGATCAAATCCTAATAATGATTTTTGGGTTGTTGATATAATCAATTGAAAGGACTTTGGTATCCTACTTTAAGATCATAGTCTTCTCTACAATTCAAAGACCAAATGTGTTTATCTTCATTAATCAAATTTACCATACTTGTGGTAGAGTATGGTAATTTGAGATTTTCAACATCCTTGAGCTCAAAAGATTCATTATTTGGCTTCAAATTGATCTTCTTATAGTTTACCCAAAATAATTTGATGCAGGCCACTTGATCTAGTCCACATATGGATTAAAAAAAATGATACAAATGTTTGCTAGAGTTTGAATTGAGGAAACAACATAAATGGGTTTAAATGAAACCCAATATAGTTATATAAATTGCAAGAAGATATTTGTTATCATTAAAATGTATTCTTTGGAAACTATATTAAATAACGAAAAGAAGAGAACTTGATACTCAGGATAGTCTAGTCATGCCAACAATGAAATTCGAGAGACCCCCCTTTAACTAAGATCGAAAATTCCAATGAGACCCTTTTGCAACATCTGGTGCCAATTTCACTGTCATCATGGAAGAGCTAACAACTGGTGCAATTGCTAGTATAGCTCTATTAATAGTTTTGGTTCAATAATTAATTATTCCATATTAATTATTATGTTAATATAAATCAAATTTATGTTAATTTATTTTATAATAATTAATAATGAATATATATATATATATATATATATATATATATATATATATATATAATTCAAATAAAATATTCCACTTTTAATACATCAATTGATATCTTTTAATTTAATGGGAAAAAAAAACCATTTATGTGAAAAAGGGTTATAGTTTATGATCCATAATACAAAACCATAAAATTTTTTCGGAAGAAGGAAATCATATCGTACATAATAAATTTATGTATTCTTAACACCAGATTGTTTATAGGTAAGAATATCCATAAATGAATAAAGCAAAATTTATATTTACTTATATTTAAAGTGTTTATAAATGTAATAATTTTTTTACTTTATTTAATGTAATATTTTTTTGTTGTTGTTGGTATATATTTAAATTATGTAACTAATTTATATTTATTATTATAAAAATCAAATAAATAATGTGAAATTGAATATTTTTTATTAATTTTAAAAAAAAAAATTTGCTTAAATTAAAATTGGGTGGTTGATTTTAATTGGAAATAATTAAATTATTTGTGTATTAAAGGAGAAAAGGTTACATAGTTGTAACGTATCTCTTTAGTTTAGGATTTGTTCCTAGAATTTAGGAGTCTATTTACAACTTCCTGATTTCTTGTGATGTACTTAAAGATGTATTTTATGATTAATGAATGTAGAGTGATCTCTCCGTTTGAGTGTAGTCTCCAGGTGCAGTACTCACCTGAGAGCTACAACTCCTCCTTTTCAATTTTGTGTATATCTTATCTTGGTATGAGAGCTCAGATTGGGTGAGCCTGATTTTTTATAATTCACCTTTGTGGCTGAATCGCCTTTGTGGCCAAATCGCCTTTGTGGTTGAATCTCCTTTGTGGCTAAAAGTGCCTTTGTGGCCGCGTGTACACGAGAGCTTTGTGCTCACAGGAGCTTTGTGCTCGGTCAAGCAGGTGGACTGGCTCACGGTCTCAGATGATTCATTAATATCTAAGCAGAAAGGGGTTGGTGTGATTTTTCAGCTAACAATCGCACCGAGAAGCGCAATTAGCGCGACTATTAGGTGTATACCCGTGCCACCGCGCCAAATCAAGGGATTGGCGCGGAAGCGCACGAGATATCCACGCCAGCATTTTGACTTACAAATTTTTTGGTCTGGGCACGGATTTTTCGCTCGAAAAGGCACCACCTCGCCTTCGGTGGAAGATCTGCAAGAAGTTGTAGATCGAAGAAGTTGCAGATCTGTCTGGGAGAGGCAGATCGGATCAGTTTTGTGGCTGTATTTTGAATTAGCTGATTTGCTCAGCAGAGCAAGATCAATTTGCAGATATGTCTGATGTTTCTTGATCTGAATCAAAGATACAATTGGTGGATCAGGAGAACTAGCAGAACAATGGCAGATTGGTTCTCAGGATCTTACAGGTATTGATTTTTTATTTATTTATTTATTTATTTATTTCTGATTAGTTGGGTAGATTCATTTATTTGTAGATCATTTTAGAATGAATAATACTATGGAATCATATCTCCATGATTCTGGCAAACTTGATGGATCTAACTTCACCAATTGGAAGTTTAAGATACAGACCTTGCTTGAGGGTACAAATGCATGGTCGATAGTTACAGGAGATGAGTAGAGACCAAATTCAATCACAAGAGTGAATACATAGGAGAAAGATTGGGATAAGAGAGGAAACAAAGAAAAAGTTTTGTTGAAGATGTCCGTAAAGACAACATTATCCCACATATCAGAGAATGTAAAACGTCCACGGAGATCTGGAAGACCATCAAAAGTTTATATCAGACAGAGAACAGAAATCGAATTATGGCACTCAAAGGCAAGCTGTTTTCTTTGAATATGGACGAAAGTGAGACCGCTGCTGCATTCATCACACGAGTTAAAGATCTGAAATAAATATTGGGAGACATCGGAGAGAAGGTGTCTGATTTCGATCTTGTCACAATCACGTTGAATGGCATGATGGATGAATATCAAATGTTCATCACTGGATTGGCGGCAAGGGAGAAAGCTCCTACATTTCAAGATCTGACAGGGATATTGCTGCAAGAAGAGGAGCAACGAAAGAATTTGAAACCACGGAGCGATGATATTGCTCTGATGGCAAAATGATGATTATTCAGAGGGAAGCTGCCACAGCAGCAATCAAATTCACAACAACAACAACAGCAGAGAGGTGGAGGTACATCGCAGAAGAGTCTGTATAGAGGTATGTCTATAAATAATCCTATAAGAAGATGTTATTATTGTGGAAAGAAGGGTCATATATAGATTGAATGCCTTAAGAAGCAAGCAGATGATGCAAAGAACAAGTCGGCAAAGAACAGAGGATACTTTGTTGAAGAATATGAAGATCTTAGCCATGAGTTTTGACTATTCACAGCTGACTGCGCCGTTTCAGCATCTAATGAGGACGACATATGGTATGTCGATTCTGGTGCATCCTCTCACATGACAGGTAAGAAGGAATGTTTTGAAACTCTTGAAGAAAGTACATATGGATCAAAAATTTATTTAGGAGATGACAGTGGATACGAGATCAAAGGGTATGGGCATATTCGAGTAAAGTTACCAAATGGTAACATTACCCATCTTAAAAATGTTTTATATGTACCCAGGATTAAGAAAATTTTGATATTTGTATTCATGATAAATGATCAAGATATGCAAGTCAAATTATTCAAGACTCATTGTGTCATAAAGGATTGCAGGAAAGAGATTGTTGCAATAGGCATGCGTGTAGGGAGCCTATACAGATTAGATGTAAAAAGTATGCCATAGCAAGCCATGGTTGCAGCTGGATCGATAGCCGAAAAACTCTGGCACCAGATATTCGGTCATCTAAATTTGCAGGACATCATGTTATTACAAAGAAAAGGTATGGTTGAGGGACTCCCTGTCTTTCACAGTACTCAGTTAAATTTTGATGGATGTGCCTTAGAAAAAATGCATAGAGAAGAGTTTCTTGTGCATGATATAAGGAATAAAAGAGATATCCTAGAACTAGTGCATACTGACATATGCGGACCTATGCAGACGAGGTCACTGGGTGGTGCATATTACTTTCTTTTATTTACTGATGACTACACCAGATACTCATGGGTTTATTTTCTGAGTAAAAAGAGTGAGACTTTATAGTATTTTATAGAATTTAAAAACTTGGTGGAGAAACAGTTAGGAAAAAGCATAAAAATTCTCCGCTCATATCAAGGGGGAGAGTACAGGTTAGGGAAATTCATGAAATTTTGTAGATCTCATGGGATTTTTCAGTAGTTTACAGTGCCCCACACACCACAGTAGAATGGAGTGGCAGAGCGCAAGAACAAAACTTTAGTGGAGTGCGCAAGGAGTATGTTACAAGGTAAGGGTGTATCTAATAGATTTTGGGAAGAAGCTATTAACACTATTGTCTATTTAAATAACAGAAGTCCCACCAAATGTCTTGGCTTCAAAACCCCCTTTGAAGCATTATATGGACTCAAACTAGCAGTAAATCATTTGAGAATATTCGGGTCAAAAGTCTTTGCCCATATACCGAAAGATGATAGGAAGAAATTAGACCCTAAAGCTATCAAATGCATCATTGTTGGATATGGCACTAAATTTAAGGCATATAAGTTATTCAATCCTGAGTCTCATAAGATATTTACAAGCAGGGATGTAGTGTTTCATGAACAGGTTCAATAAGGGAAGGATGACAGTGATGATTATTGGCACATTCCATTATTGATGGAGGAAAGTAGCGAGGATGAACATGAGCAGGAGCAGAAAGAAGAGCAGGAAGAAGGTGATATAATCAATAATGCGAGCCTGAATAAATATGAAGAAAACAAATTTGAGGTAAGTCCCCTACCAAGGAGATCAGGTAGGAAGACTCAAATACTATCCAGATTGAAAGACTATGCTTTGATGTCAAATATTTTAAACATTGTAGAACCTACAAATTATAAAGAAGCTAGTCAATCTAGGGCATGGAGGGCTAGAATGAATGAAGTAATTGAATCTATTACTATAAGTAACACTTTGGATTTAGTTGAACTACCTAAAGGTAAAACACTCATAGGATGTATATGGTTGTATAAACCCAAAATGAATGCAGATGGAAGTATAGAAAAACTAAAAGCTAGACTTGTTGCAAAGGGGTATTCACAGCAAGAGGGTATAGATTTTGACAATACCTTTTCCCCTGTAGCAAAGTTAAACACTATCATATTGCTTATTTCTTTAGCAACAAAACACAATTGGGAGCTACACTAGCTAGATGTTAAATCTACATTTTTAAATGGTGAATTGAAAGAAGAAATTTACTTAGTACAGCCTGAAGGGTTTGTAAAGGAGGGGCAGGAACATCTTGTTTTCAGATTAAAAAGGCACTATATGGCTTAAAACAAGAACCCAGGTCTTGGTATGAAAATATTGATTTTTTCTTTTTATAGCATGGTTTTCATAGGAGTATGAATGACCCAAATTTGTATACCAAGTATAATCAATAGGCGCAAATTATTTTGATTTCTTTGTATGTGGATGACAGATTATAACAGGTAAAGCAGATAATTTGATCAAAGAAATCAAACGGCTAATGGCACAAGTTTTTGAAATTAAAGATCTCGGAAGTCTCCATTACTGTTTGGGATTGGAAGTATGGTTAGATACTGGACAAAATTTTCTTAATCAAGGAAAGTATGCCAGAAGTCTGCTGAAAAAATTCAGCATGGAGTAGTGTAGGTCAGCAGCAACACCATTGCAGCAGAATTTGAAGTTGTGCAGTGATGATGGCACTAAGGAGGTGGATGCCACTATGTACAGACAACTAGTTGGGAGTTTGATATATCTCACAACAACTAGACCAGACTTGGCATAATCTGTGAGCGTGTTGAGCCAATTCATGTCTAAACCACTTGAAAGTCACTGGGTTGTAGCAAAAAGCGTGTTGAGGTATCTTTGTGGTACTAATAATTATGGTATTTTATACACTGACACATCTGATGTTACTCTAGTAGGTTTTTCAGACTCAGATTGGGCAAGTAACCTGGATGATCGAAGGTCTATCACAGGTTACGCATTCAGCATAGGATCCAGGGTCATAGCATGGAGCAGCAAAAAGAAAAGTACTATATCCTTATCTTCATGTGAAGATGAGTACCAAGCATTGTGTGCAGCCACATGTGAAGCGATCTAGTTGAGAAGGATTCTCAATGATGCGAGAGAAGAACAGAAAAACTCAACTTCCATTAAAAGCGACAACTAGAGCACCATTAAACTAGCATACAATCCAGTGTTTCATAAAAACACCAAACATATTGACACTCAGTTCCATTTTGTTAGAGAGAAACTACAGTCAAAAGAAATATTTGTTGAATATTGTAAAACTTGTGACAATATGGCTGATATTTTTACTAAGCCTCTTGCACGTGTAAAGTTTGAATTGTTTAGAGGGATGTTAGAAGTTCGGGGTAATCCTTTCTCCATTAAGGGGGGGAGTTGGAAATAATTAAATTATTTGTGTATTAATGGAGAAAAGGTTACATAGTTGGAACGTATCTCCTTAGTTTAGGATTTGTTCCTAGAATTTAGGAGTCTGGTTACAACTTCCTGATTTCTTGTGATGTACTTAAAGATGTATTTTCTGATTAATAAACGTAGAGTGATCTCTCCGTTTGAGTGTAGTCTCCAAGTGTAGTACTCACCTGAGAGCTACGACTCCTTTTCAATTCTATGTATATTTTATCTATTTTGAAATTTAAAAGGTTTATAAATGTAATAATTTTTTTACTCTATTTAATGTAATATTTTTTTTGTTTTTGGTATATATTTAAATTATATAACTAATTTATATTTCTTATTATAAAAATAAAATAAATAATATCAAATTGAATATTTTTATTAATTTTAAAATGTATTTTTTTTTGCCTAAATTAAAATTGGGTGGTTGGTTTTGAAAATATTTGTTTTAAAAATAAAAATTAGTTTAAATGAACTATAATGTTATAGCACTACTATCTTTGTGTGGCTCTTTCGTGGACTCTACATCATTTTCTAGCATGTTGAAAAATGGGTTGCCACTTGGGAAATACGATGAGAAAAAATAATAGAAAATTCAAGGAAGCATCTGTCACCACTTGCGAAATACGATGAGAGAAAATAATAGCAAATTCACCTAGAGATCGTTTACGTGGGAAGAGCATTTTTTTTTTTTCAAGGGAAATACGATGAGAAAAAATAATAGAAAATTCAAGGAAGCTATCTGTCGCCACTTGCGAAATACGCTGAGAGAAAATAATAGCAAATTCACCTAGTAGAGATTATTTACGTGGGAAAAGCAATTTTTTTTCAAGCAGAAAAAATGTCTGGTTTATATTGAGGACTAGCACACAAGTCAAAGTGTATCCATGATTTACATGAAATATCAGTTCCATTCCATAAACAAAAAGCTTTCAACAATTTATCATTATAAAAAAATTGTATCAGTCATGAAATTAATGGAATCTGTAAAAAACATAAAATTCCAAGACTTAGTCATCTTCAAAATCTTTCCCGTAATATTTCTCTTCAAAGTGAAAATCAGATACGAGGTGTTCTCCAGTTTTCTTTTCATTGAACATATAACTAATCGAGATTGTAGTCAGTCTTATAAAATCACTGTTGTTGTGAACAGCCTGCGGCTCACATGGTCTTTGTCCATAAAATAAGGTTTGAATTGTATGGCTATCCTCACTTTTCAAAACCCCGTCACCTGCAAAATAGAGTATTCAGAAAAATGTTACCATACCTTTCGCACCGCATCCGGAAACATCTGTCAGTTGATACCTATTAATAAAATCACAAATATCAATGTTTCCAAAATTGGTATGGTGTTCATAGGGATGTTACACTCTCGCCCACTAAAAATAACATTTTTTCGGTGTTCATGTCTTCTTCATTTCTTCATCATCATATTTTCATCCAGTATTTATTTTCCACTGAAAACCAAAAAGAAATCCTTGCTCTTCAAAATGGAGAATTTATTTATTTAAATTTTCAAAAAATAACAATAAGTATGAGAAATATTTTTTTATTAATAACTGTAAATATTTACAATTATGAATATATTGAACTTTTACTTCCATCCTTCTGACCATTGCAATATTTTCAAAAAAATAAAAATAAAGTCTTCCTAAAATCCGATTGTTACTTGCCAATATTATTGGAAACCATATCGATACCACACAATATTTGAATTAAGAGTGGTCTATCAGTTGTGTAAATGACTCTTATATCATCCCAACAAAAAACACTTTAAGTGGTTTGTCAACCACTTTGGAAAGAACACCATGGCGTACATAATCATTTTAGTATTTTCTTAAACATAATGACATTATTTTTAATCACAATATTTTTAACTAACATGTTTTCATAATATTTTTAACTATCAATTTTTTATGAAATTTCAATGCAGCCATTTAACATAGTATCTTTGCAAGTGGTTAGAGGGCATATAGTTATCTAATCACAAAAAATTACAAAGGTGGCCATAATTGCATAAAGTGTATATTGTCTTAGCCTTGCTAAAGACATCCACAATTATGGTATCATGAATTCCTAGAATTACAACATAGGTTCCCCATTCCTCTCCAAGCACTAGGCCCCTTTCTTTCTAGGAAAGTAATAAGAGATTTTTCATATATTTACACCTCCTCAACCCAAACATGGTTCTACTAGTTTTGTGTATAGATCTAGTCTTTATCTCCAATTGGCACCTTTAATTTTAGAATGCCTTTATCTCTTGCAACAATTTAAATACATCCTTTCCCCATGACATTTATCTATATTCTGTTATATTATGGTAGCAACGGATAGATGTTCTAGTGTATATGATTTCTAAGAGGCTAAGGAATAGAAGATCCCCAAAACCTAGAAAATGTTTCATGAAAAAAAGACCTTGAGACGCCTTAACTAAATTAATTAGAAATAATTAAAACATTTCCTAAGTCTAATTTATGAAAATTGGTTAATGAAGTGAATTAATTGAAGAAGTTTGATTTTTCTCTGGATACTTGTAGAAAAGTTAATTGATTGAATCAAAATGGTCTTAGGCATCATTTGAGATTTGATCATGGAAGTTTAGATTGCAACAAGAGATTATAAGAGAAGGTCGAAGGATTTGGAGAAAACATAGAATTAATTGGGAATTGAGCAGTTTAACTACCTAGTTGCAGGTATTTAGCAAGGGCATAGTTTAAGCTAGGGAAACATCAATAGTAGAGGTTCAACAGAGATTATGGAGGAAATTTTCTTGGTATTTTACAATGTTTGGGAGATAGGAATCAGAATTTGAATTATCAGCAGAGGAAGTTGTATTCAACTAGTGTGACTATCCAATTGACTCTGTGCTTGGAAAAGGAGATCGTTCAGTGAGCCAAAGGCCAGATCCATCATTCAAATGCAGATAAAGTGAGCCTAGAGTATTCCAAGAGATAAGGTGACTTGCATGAGAAATATTCCATGGTTGATCAAATTTCTAGATGGAGTGATGTACATTTCTAAGAGGAAATGTGAATAGCCTACGAGAGTGCAAGTTGTCCTGAGAGCAGGGAAAATTTTAAGGCTGGAAAATTATTTTGAAGTTTAAAAATTTGGTGAATCGCACTAGTCCTCTATATGAAAAATATAAAATGTTTATTGTTTTATTTGTAAAATTATTCAAATTTATACTGATATTATATATATTGTCTTTATAATGTTGCCGATTTTTAAGGTAAAATAATTTTAAATTGTAAAATTTTGACAAATCAGTTTTATAAAAAAATGGAAATTGGTGATTTTTTTTGGGAAAAACCATGGAAAATTAGCCCACCTGCGAATATTAGCCCTAAAATTTTCCATGCGTGAGAGGGTTAGCTTGAGTAGAAGAGGGAGACAATTAGTATCCAAATTAGCTTTCTAGTGGAAATCAATATTTTATAGAGGATTTCAAGTCAAAAGAATCCAAGTGTAGTTTCTCAAACTGATGAACATAATAATAAAACCCCCATCCACAGTACTATTTTTCACTTCATGGTTTTTATAAGGACAATTGTCCAAAAATAACTATGTCATACTTTTATGTATGTGTGAATATTTTCTCAGTTGAAATTTTTATATTACGCAAAGTTTTTATTTGTGAATATTACAATAGTTATTTAATCTTTATTTTCCAGAAAGATAATTGTAGAAGAAAAATAATTTCTTGTAGATAGAAGACTAAATTCCAGTGTATTGTAATCATGGAAATTTGACATGGTATCAGAGCAAAATATGTTAGTTACCTATATTACTAGTGTAGTCCTTTATTATTGTTAATGTATCCCCCTTACTGTTATTGTTGTATCCCTGTAATCCCCATATTTTTATTATTGTTCCATTACATTGTTATTTTTAGGTTGGCTAGGATTATATTGTGACACCATGGAATCATATATATAGAAAGGAGGTTTTTTCCTTTGTATCATCCAAGAATTGTTCATTTACGTAATATAAAGGAGGTTTCCCCCTCGAAGTGACTCATTTGTAAGGTATTGATCTCTTTTTTCTTCTATTTTTGGATATTGTTTCATAGCATTTGGTATCCCAGTTGTGGATTCTAGGGTTTCACTGCTCCAAATAGCTCATCGTGGAATTTTTGCTATAACTTTGCTTCTACCAAGGTTAAGAAGCTGAAATTTTTACCACAAGAATAAAAAATGTTGAGGAACTTCGTGTAAAAATTTTGGATATTGGTTCGCAATATTTTTGGAGATATGATTTATGGACATTGTGCTTTTTTTAGGCTCCTGAATTTCATCTCAAATAGATGACTATGGAAAAAGCATTATAACTCTCTCTCTAAGCATCGGATTGGGATTTTGTAAAATAGGGTCGAAATTGCACAGACTTTAGTTTCCGATGTATCAGTTTTAGAGCCTAAGGAGGAAAAAGTGACACGTGGTACTCCGTACAAGTTCACTCTACTGAAGCAGGCCACAATTAGGTCATTGTGGGAGATTGGGCATAACTTTGCCTTGAAGAATCCAAATAAGGTCAAACATGTGGAACTCGAAAGAAGCTTCAGAGGGATACTACAAGACCAAATTTCAGATATTGAAGATCTAAAATCACAGAGATAATTCAGTTTCAATATCGAGCTTGTCAAAACCAAGAAAAATGTGTGTATTTTTTTTCAAATTCCATAAGTTTTGTTTGAAAATTCAGTTTGAAGTGATTCCAAGGGCATATTGAAGCATATATATTGGTATTGGGTTCTAAAATCCCCCTAAAAATAATTCAACACTGATTAAGCCCTTAGAAGGCTCTACTATGAATCTTGAAGAGCAAGAAGTGCAAGATGATATATCAAAATTACAAGAGCAAGTGCATCAAATTTCGCTCTCACAAAGAGAGAAAAAAAATGAAACAGATGCTTTGAAGAAAGGTGTGGAAGCTGAGATGGATGGTTTGAAGAAAGACATGGAAGCTAATATGGATAGGTTGAAGAAGGATGTGGAAGCTAATATGGATGGATTGAAGAAAGGCATGGAAGCTAATATGGATGGTTTGAAGAATGGAATGCAATCTGAGATGGATGGCATGGAAGCTAATATTGATGACATGGAAGATAACATGGAAGACATGAAGAATTATCTAAAAGCTGGCATGGAAGGTTTGAAGGAAGGTTTGATGAAGTTGATACAATAAATTATTTCTAATGGTGAAAACGTAGTACAGGAAATTCATGATGAGAAAAAAATAAATGTATATCGTAATTTCATAAACCCTAATATTGAATGGAAGAACGACCATATTGAAAATATGGATATGAGGATGTTTGATGGTAAGGATCCCATAATATGGATACTACACATGGAGCAATATTTTGATCTCAATAATGTATAAAACACACAAAAGGTATGCATTGCAACTTTACATTTAGAACAAAATAGATTTGTATGGTATCGATGGATTTTCTCCCATAAAAAATTGTCAGTTGGTTAATTTTTATGGAGGAAATGATAACAATTTATGAAAATACAAAGAGAAACACCTTCTTGAGCCAATTGATAAATCTCAAACAAAAGGGTTCAGTGGTGGAGCACATTGAGGACTTCCAAAAATTGAATATACGGGTAATTGATATTTCAGAGGAACACAAGATTTATGTCTTCATAGGGATTTTAAAGGATAGCATTCAACATGTGGTTCACCTTTGGAAACCTGATTCATTGGAGAAGGCATTCAGGTTGGCAAGAAAAATTGAATGTAAAATTATGGTGACAATGAAGCCTACCACTAACATCTATGAATATGAAAGTGTTGCTACTCTTAGACTTCCACAACCTACAAGGTTGACACAACAACAATTAGAAGAAATAAGAGAAAAAGGTTTTTGCTATAGTTGTGATATAAAATACACTAAAGGTCATAAGTGTGTTGAGAAGAAATTAGTTTACATAGATTGTGAAGAGGAGGAAAAAAATGAACAAGAAACTTTAAAAGAAGAAGATATACACCAGGAACCAACCCTAGAGAAAGAAAAAATGAGTCTGACCATATCGTGTAATGCATTGGCAGGAATTACCACTCCTCAAGCTCTCAAGATATAATGACATATGAAGGAGAAAAATATAATAGTGTTTATTGATTTGAGTAGTACCCATAATTTTATTCATTGGAAGGTGGCCAAGTAATTGAATTACTTCCTATACCCAACACCAGAATGTGAAGTGATGGTTGAAAATGTAGGAACTATAAATCTCTCTAGAAAATGCAATAATATCAAGATAACCATGGCGGAATATTTATTGAATAGTCTAATGCTCTCCATTACGATGGGAGGTACAAATGTTGTACTATAATTTCAATGGTTACAATCTTTGGGGACAGTAGATTTTAATTTTCAAGAAATTTTCTTGATTTTTTTTCAAATGGAAAGGAATTTGAATTTCACAGTATCGAAAGGAAGCTGAGAATGAATATAATAATCTCTAATGTCATGAAAAAGCTTTTGAAGAAATAACAACAAGGCATAGTCTCAAAATTGTGCTCACTAGAAGTTAGAACATCAAGATAATCTATTTCTCCAGATCTCAAAAAAGTCTTAGAAAAACATTCCAAGGTGTTTTAAACTCCCCAAGGACTCTCACTTATTCATGATCGTGATCATGTTATTCATTTTATTCTAGGAAGTTTTAATCGAAACATCATTCCTTACATATATCCTTATGTCCAAAAGAACGAAATTGAATGTATTATTGTAGAAATGTTAGAGTCTGGTACAATTCAACCTAGTCAAAGTTCTTTCTCTACTCTAGTAGTATTGGTGCATAAGAAGGATGGATCATGGTGCATGTGTCCGGATTATAGGGAGCTCAATAAGATCACTATTAAAGATAATTTTCCATTCGTGTGATTGATCGATTATTAGATGAATTACATGGAGCAATTTATTCTACCAAGTTGGATCTTCGTTCAAGATATCATCAAATTAGAATGAAGACTGAAGATATTATTAAAACAAAATTTCGAACTCATGAGGGTCATTATTAATTTATGGTCATGATTGATGAATTCCATTTGGAAACCCTTCATGAATTCCATTTTCAAACCCTTCCCTAGAAAAATTTTGTTAGTATTTTTTGATGATGTACTAATATGAAATAGGTCTTGGAAGGATCATGTTCAACATGTTGACCGGGTGCTCAAAATATTGTGGAGAAACAATTATATGAAAAACCCTTCAAATGTTTCTTTGGATTACAAGAGGTGAAATATCTAGGTCAAATTGTATCTCATGGGGGTGTTAAGGTAGACCCTAAAAAAATTAAAGCCATTAAGGAATGGAAAGTCCCGACAACCATAAAGCAGTTGCGAGGATTTCTCGAGTTAACAGGGTGTTATCACAAGTTTATTAAGAATTATGGGAGAATAGAAGCACCTCTAACAACATTATTTTGTGAAAGATGCATTTCCATGGACTCCTGAAGAAACTAAGACTTGTGAACATCTTAAAATAAATTTTCTTAGCATCAATCTTAGCTATGCCAAACATCACAAAAACCTTTATTCTGGAATCTAATGCCTCAGGAAATGGAATTGGTGTTGTTTTAATTCAAGAAGGAATATCGATTTCTTTTAAAAGTCATCCTCAATCAAAGGAAAGTATTTACAGAAAGCTATTTATGAGAACGAAATTTTTCTGAAACTACATGCACTAAATAAATGGCGACCTTACCTAATGGGAAGACACTTCAAGTTAAAAATTGATCATGATAGTCTTAAATACTTTTTGGAACAAAGAATATCTTGATAAGAGCACAAAAAATGGGTCACAAAGATGTTGGGTTATGACTTTGAAATCATCTACAAAAAAGGGAAGCTAAATGTTGTTGCAGATGAAATCTCAAGATAGGATGAAGAGGTTAAATCATTTCTTTGTGTCATTTCTATTATCGAATCAGATTGGATAACTAAAGCAATGAATGCATGGAAGAAGAGTTGGAAATGTTGGCATTGATGGCAAAGGTAAATACAGGAGCAACACCTAAACTATTCATAATGCATGAGACATGAAGAAGAGGCAATTTTAGAGAAGCTTCGGGAACAAGGAGCAACATCAAACAAGGAAAAGAGGCAGGCTAGGAAGTTGAAGGTCAGCGGAGAAGAACAAAGGAAGAGTACATTTACAGAGACAAAGCAGTAGTGAGGTAGCAGAGACAAGCAGTGAATTAATGGGCTCAGAAAGTTGTAAGCACTCCAGTGTATAATGAAGACCTTTTTCAGCGTTAACGTGCATTTGTCAAGTTGAGTTCTGTGCAAATTTTGTCTTGAGAATCTACTTGTATGTTCAGTAATGAGAATGTGTTCCTGATGAATACGATCCTCTGTGTCTAGGTTATGTGTGGATAAGCCGTTGAACCCTCAGTGGAACACAAATTGACTATGTGGAATGTATGAGCCGTGTGAGCTCTGTGTAATTAGATTTATTATGATTCTATGTGGGATTGGCATAAATTGATGCTAGTGAAAGTCATTGATTATGCTTAGTCATACCTGTAGTTACCTGCATGGTAAATTGCAGTGGAATATTCTGTTGAAAGGCTTCACCTCTATCTTTAGAAACCTGTATAGAAACTTATCTGGATGCTCCGTGCTCTAGAACCAAGGCAATAATATGGTGTAATTGCATAAAATCCTGAAGGCTCGTAGTTATGCACCTCTTTTTAATGGCACAATTCCCGATGTATGATTCTGTGTAAGTATGGAAGGTCTAACAATGTCGTGGTATTGATTATTCTATGGGTCTTGGTGTTGACTGTATGATAGAACCCTTTTAAATAATAAAGGCGGAACCTTGTACGAGACCGGAACCTTGTGTAGAAGAGCATGGTTTGGAGTGAACAGTGACAACAGTTTATGGTTTTCATCGCACCACCTTTACATGGTGGGCGGTATTTGAGGAGTTGGGAGCGATTCCATAGATCATTCGACATGTGGTGAGGTGGACTCACGGAAAACCGCCTCCCACTACGGGCCATCACATGTTAACCATCGACCAAAGACGCGGAGCGATATTGACACAAGCCGTTGATCTGGAGGGAAGCGATTTGACAGTGGTCACTTGCTATAGATGCATGAAGGTTACCCAAGTACGGCGCGCCATTGCACGTTATTTCTCATGCAAGTTGCCCGAGCGATATCCGTCGGATTGGATGTTGCAGGGCGATGGAACGTGAGCCCTCCGATCGGGTCGATTGTTAGCGCTGGGCCCCAGTTTAATTTATATTGCTCATTGTTAAGGTCTATGAGTTTAACAAAGGTACGTTATAAGCGGCTCAATTTATTTAAAGCTCAAGCTATATATTCAAAATTTCCAAGGTCCAAACATTCAAGTAAGCATTATATATATAAGCGGGAAATGTAATATAATTTGATGTTTTAAAGGTTATATAACAGTGACCATATTTATGTTGGGCGCAAAAAAAAATCTATAGTTTATTAATAGTTTGAATCGGGAGTATGCATACATGATGATACATATATTGTGCTAAATTCGAAACATATATGTAATAATATTGGGTTTGCTACAAAAGCCTGAAGATTGGGTTTATTACAAGAGCCTGTAGGAACGAAAGAACTAGAGACAGCGGCAGAAATATCGTACAAAAGAAAAATGAATTGAAATTGTAATCTGAGATTCAAGAAATTATGCTTAAACTCATGTATGAACAGAGAATGTAGACAGGTAGCCCGAAAACAGATATGTTAATGCACTCAAGTATAGTGAACAGATACATAAACATAGAGGTGAACCAAGATATATAGAACAGCCACTCAACAGTAGCAGAAGAGACAAATCCAGTAAAGCCAAGGTTCAGAAAAGGAGCTGAGTGGTATTGAAATGTGTAACTTGAAATGGAAATATTTTGTTTATATTTTTTGTGATGCAAAGGCAAGTATCCTAAGGAAAATAAAAAATCCCACAGTAGCATGGAAATTTGTACATATTGTTATAATTTAAAAAATGAGTTGGATAAAGGAATAAGAAGACAAAAGCCAAAGAGTCATGACTATTCACTCCAAATTATTTATGAAATAAAAACAGTCATGTGAGGAACTCTATATATAATATCACATTGATATGCACATAAGTGATTAGAGAGAGTAAATCTAGAGAAGGCAGAATATAGAAGTGTGAGGCAGAGAATATTAAGAGAAGAAGAGCAGAAAGAGAAGCTACAGAACAAAGCTGATATCTGAGGTAAATCAGCAAACATTCATTTTGATAAATTGAGGAAGTTGGAGCTTCCCTATCAAGTTGCAGCTTCATAGCTATCAGTTGTAGCTGACTGAGGTTGGAGCCTCCTGTACGTTGGTGCCTGCAGAAAATTGAAGGGAGTTGGTGCTTCCTTGCAAGTTGTAGCTTGCAGAATTGAGGTTGGAGCCTCCTATAGGTTGGTGCCTGCAAAAAAATAGTGGTGAGAGGGAGTTGGAGCTTGCCTTTGCATCACAACAATAATAAGATGTGGTTTTCTCCCTTTATGGGTTTCCAGTTATATCTGGTGTCTCTGTGCATGATGTTTATGTGTTGATCTGATTTATATCATCTGCTTAATACCTGCTGCTCTCTTATTAAGTCTGCTGTTATATTATATTAATACTTACTGCTCACATTCTAATATTACTCACATATTAATTTGGATATGAAATGAAGATGTAAATAAGGTTTAATAAAAGGTTTAAAAGATCATGAATGTGTTAAACTGATTCACCCCCCCCCCCCCTCTCAATTTAACTAAGAGTTCAAAATTTGGTATCAGATTAGGCTCCTCTGTACCATTCTAACAACTGAAAGGAGATCCTAGGTTCAGGATGGCTAGTAAAGAAGGATGTTCAACCAATAAAGATCCTTTTTTCACTGGTGAAAATTATGCTTTCTGGAAAATCAGAATGAGGACATACATAATGTCTCTAGGAATAGAATTTTGGGCTACTGTTGAATTTGGGTATGCCCCAAAGGCAACTGACACATAAAAAGAAACAAAACAAGATTTTGTGGCTACCGCAAAAGCCATGAATGCCATCTTGAATGGATTATGTGAAGCATAATTTATTAAAGTAATGCACAAAGACTCTGCCAAAGAAATATGGGATACTCTTGAGAACATACATGAGGGATACAAGAAATTAAAGACTGCCAAACTTCAAGTATATAGAGCCCAGTTTGAGAACCTAAAAATGAATGATGATGAAGACATTGCTAGTTTCTTCCTAAAAGCTGCAAAAATTATTAACAATATGAAAGCTCTTGGAGAAAAAATGCCAGAAAGTATAATTGTGCAAAATATTCTAAGATCTCTTCCATCCAGGTTTAATCCAAAGTTGTATGCAATAGAAGAAACAGTTGATTGGGAGACCTTGACCATGAACCAACTACTTGGAAATCTAACAGCCTATGAAATGAGGCTGCCACAGAAGAATCCAAGTACGAGGGAAGAAACCTTTAAAACAGAAAAGAAGAAAGAAGAAGAGGGAGACATATGCTCTTGTTCGGATGAAGAAGAGGAAAATTTTGTCAAGAAATTGGATAGAGGCTCAGGTAAATACAAAGGTAAACTCCCCTTCAAATGCTTTAACTGTGGAAGAGTGGGACACTATGCTGCTAAGTGTCCTCACAAGAAAGTAAGGAATCAAGCTCAAGAGTCAGAGAAAAATAAATCAAAGAACTGGCAGAAAGGAAAGAAGTTCAGCAGAAAATCCTTCTATGCTCAACAAGACAGCAGTACATTTGAAGATTCAGATGAATCCTCAAGTGAAGAAGGAACCTCTGAATTCTTATTGATGGCCATAGAAGAACTTGAAGGTCTCCTGCTAGAAGATGAAGAAGAAGACGGTGAAGTCGACCTTGAGGGGGAGCTAAGAAGTGCTCTAGAAGAGATTGATAGAATCAAACTGAAATGCAGAAAACAAAAGGACATTCTCCTCAAATATGTACGAGAAGAATAGAATTCAGAAGTCCTTAAGCAACTAAAAATAAAGCTTGAAGAAGCCAAGAATATAGAGGACATGTTACTTAAGCAAATCAAAGAAAAAACTCAAGAACAAGAAAAGTTGGAAGAAGAAGTAGTATGTCTCAGAAAGAAATTAGAAAATTCTCAAAGGAAAGTAGTTATAAACTCTTCCCAAACATCAAGCTCTAGTAAGTTGAATGAAATTTTGGTTACTCAAAGATCCCCTATGATAAAGACTGGAATAGGCTATGAAGGAGAATCAAGTAAAGGAAAAGAAAAGGTTGACAGAGAGATTATATTTGTAAAAGCAAAGAAGAATGATGAAGCAGCTCAAACAATTCCTACAAAAGAAGAAATCTGCAATAAGGAAGACAGAGATAAGAAGAAACCACTAGTATCAAAGAATGTAATAAATACTAAGACCCCTGAATATGTAAAATTTGGAAACCATCAAAGGAGATTCTTCCCTCCAATGAAGAATGCCACCTGTTATGTCTGCCACAAGCTGGGACACATTGCTGCATATTGTCTTGCAAGGAGGAGTAATTCAAACCAGCAAAAGATGCAAACATTGAAGAGACTGGCTCAAGCAAACAAATGGAAGAGACAACCTTACATCAGGTATGCAAATAGCTTCTATGGTTACTGCTTTTACTGTAAGGAATTTGGTCATAAAATCATTGAGTGTAGAAAGTATGGACAAAGATTGATGTTTAACACCTCAAGGAGGTTTATGAATCAAAGAAATTCTATTCATACTCATAATTCTACAAAAATTATGATCAAATGTTGTGGATGCAATCAAGTTGGACATATACCTTCCAAATGTCGTCTAAGAAGATATAGTTCATCTCCTCACAAAAGATACCAAAAAAAAGGGTGCCTCCAGTGGCTAAAGAAGGTGAATAAATGTGACTTGGATCTAACTGCTCAAGACCTGAAAATTCAGTGGTATTTGGATAGTGGCTGCTCAAAACACATGACTGGAGACAGAAGCAAGTTTATAACTCTTGATGAAAAGAAATCTGGCAATGTCACTTTTGGCAATGACAAATCAAATAAGATCAAGGGAAAAGGCTCAGTCAGCATAGACAATGGTAGAGGAAAGGCCCAAGATGTACTATTTGTAGATGGGCTGAAAGAAAATTTACTGAGTGTCAGTCAAATGTGTGACAAAGATTGCGAAGTTCTATTTAGAGCACAAGACTGTGAAGTCAGATCAAGCACCACAGGTAAGACTCTGCTCAAAGGTGTTCGAACAGAGAGCAATGTTTACATTGTGAAAGAGGAAGATGAAGCATGCCATCTTAGAAAACTTGAGGATTCATGGTTATGGAATAAAATATTGGGACATCTCAGCTTCGATCACATCATCAGACTAAGCAAGAAGAAAGATGTCAGAGACATGCCATAAATAAAGAGGCCTTCTAATACAATATGCAAATCTTGTCAACTAGGTAAACAGACCCACACATCCTTTAAGGCCAAAGAAGAGTTGTCAATAAGAAGACCACTCCAGTTTGTGCACATGGATCTATGTGGACCTACAAGAACTAAAACACCAAGTGGAGAATCCTACTTCATGCTGATAATAGATGATTTCTCTAGAATGACATGGGTTTCTTTTCTCAAGAATAAATTGAAAGCTCTGGGAAAAATCAAAATATTTAAGGCATTAGCAAAAAAGAAGATAGGATGCAAGCTAAAATGCATTAGATCATAAAGAGGAGGTGAATTAATTGATTATGACTTTTCAGACCTATGCAATGAACATGGCATAAAACAACAATTCATTATTGCAGGGACACCTCAGTAGAATGGAGTAGTAGAGAGACAAAACAAAACTGTTCGACAAATTTCCAGAGCCATGATGCAAGAGAATAATATTCCTCAAACCTTCTAGGTAGAAGCGGTACACACAACAGTACATATCCTTAATAAATCTCACTTAAGGCCAAGCAGTGACAAGACTCCCTATGAACTATGGCATGGAAAGCCAGCTTCAATCAAACATTTCAGAATCTTTGGAAGCAAGTGTTACATAAACAATAATGATGAAAATCTTGGAAAATTTAATGCAAGAGCAGATGAAGGGATATTTCTAGGATATGCATCCAAAAGTAAAGGGTACAGGTGCTACAAAAAGACTCTTCAGAAAATAGTTGAAAGTAATGATGTGAGATTTGATGAAGAACTTCCAAACAATACAAGAGATATAGACTGTTGCAGTCCATTAGACAACCATGAAGAAGAAGACCAGAATGATGATGAAAAAAGTAAGACTACAGAAGATGCAGGGTTGAGCTCGAAAGCCCCCTCAAGATACACTCGGAAGAATCATCCCTAAGACCAGATCATAGGAGACAAGAAAGTAGCGGTCTAGACAAGAAGGCAGCTAACAGAACAAACTGAAGAGGTATACATAGCCATGTTGTCACAAATAGAGCTAAAGAAATTTGAAGAAGCTAGCAAGGACAAGTCTTGGGTAAAAGAAATGAATGAAGAATTGGACCAAATTGAAAAGAACAATACCTGCGAACTAGTTCCTAGACCAATTGAGAAAAATATCATTGGTTCAAAATGGGTATTCAAAAAAAAAATGAATGAGAAAGGACAAGTAATCAGGAATAAAGCTAGACTGGTCTGCAAAGGATATTCACAAGTCGAAGGGCTTGATTACGATGAAACATTTGCCTGTGTAGCCAGAATGGAAGCTATGAGAATGTTCCTGGCATTTGCATGCTACCAGGACTTCAAGGTATATCAAATGGATGTAAAATCTTCTTTTCTTAATGGAGATCTAGAAGAAGAAGTCTACATGGAACAACCAGAAGGCTTCTCATTGACAGATAAAGAAGACTATGTGTGCAGAATGAAGAAGGCTCTATATGGACTGAAACAGGCTCCTCGTGCTTGATACTCAATACCAGATAAATGTTTGCAAAAAAAAGGCTTTAAGAGAGGTGGAGTAGACAACAATCTGTACATAAAAGCCCATGAAAATGAACTCCTAATTGTTGTAGTATATGTTGATGACATTATGTTTGGAAGAAACAGAGAAGAACTAGCAAAAGGGTTTGCTGATGAGATGAAAACAGAGTTTGAGATGTCTATGATTGGAGAGCTCATTTTCTACTTAGGACTTCAAATTCAACAAAATAACACAAGTACATTCATCTCACAGGAAAAATACTTGAAAGAAATGTTGAAAAAGTTCAAAATGGAGGACTGCAAACCTGTGTCAACTCCCATGATCACGGGATGCAAGTTGTGTGCTGATGATGGATCTGCTGATATAGATCAAAAACTCTACAGATCCATGATAGGAATTTTGTTGTATTTGACAGCATCAAGACCAGACATCATGCTAGCAGTAGGACTAGTGGCTAGATATCAAGCAACACCTAAACAAAACCATCTTCTGACAGTAAAAAGAATATTCAGATATCTACAAGGAATAACACAGTATGGACTTTGGTATCTTAAAGGAAAAAGCTTCACCTTGATAGCATACATAGATGCAGATTAGGCCAGCTGTGTGGATGACATGAAAAGCACAAGTGGATGTGCTTTCTATCTAGGAGAAAGTCTGGTGGCATGGTTAAGCAAGAAACAAACATCTATCTCACTGTCTACAGCAGAGGTAGAATATATAGCAGCAGCAGCATGTTGTACACAAGTCATGTGGATGAAGCAGACTCTTCAAGACATGAAGGTAAGCATTAATGAACCTATCTCAATTAAATGTGATAATACAAGTGCTATAAGTATATCTAAAAATCCCGTGCTTCACTCAAAAACTAAGCATATCCCAATCAAGTATCATTTTCTCCAGGAACAAGTGGCTCAGAAGATAGTAAAGCTGGAATATGTACCAACAAAAGAACATAAAGCTGATATATTTACCAAACCGCTTGCCAGAGAACCATTTGAATACTTGAGAGATAGACTAGGGGTAGTATCTGTAGATGCTAATCTCTGATATAAAGAGACAACACCATTTCAGGGGGAGAACAGAAATGAAAATATCATTCCAGGGGGAGATCAACCAACAAGGGAAGCATGAATCAGGTCCTTAGGATCAAAGAATTATGGAAAGAATACATCTAGCATAAAGGAGTCAATGAAAAGGCTGAAGCGTCAGTATTTTAGATTTAATCCACAGTGTGGAGCAATAGGGTATAAATTCAGAAGATCTCAGAGAGAGGAAATACACAAAATGTTGAAAAAGGATAAAAACACAAGATTAAAGGACAGAATCTACACTACGAGATGTGCAACCCCTTGCCATTGATGTCAAAGGGGCAGGAAGAGCAGGCAAAGCGTATGCAAATAGAAAAAGTGTATTGCCATCAATGCCAAAGTAGGACACTATTGGAAATTTTGGCATTGATGGCAAAGGTAAAGATAGGAGCAGCACCTAAACTATTCATAATGCATGAGACATGAAGAAGAGGCAGTTTTAGAGAAGGTTCAGAAGCAAGGAGCAACATCAGACAAGGAAAAGGGGCAGGCTAGGAAGTTGAAGGTCAACAGAGAAGAATAGAGGAAGAGTACATTTACAGAGACAAAGTAGCAGTGAGGTGGCAAAGACAAGTAGTGAATTAATGGGCTCAGAAAATTGTAAGCACTCCACTGTATAATGAAGACCTGTTTCAGCGTTAACATGCATTTGTCAAGTTGAGTTCTGTGCAAATTTTTTCTTGAGAATCTGCTTGTATGTTCAGTAATGAGAATGTGTTCCTGATGAATACGATTCTCTGTGACTGGGTTATGTGTGGATAAGCCGTTGAACCCTCAGTGGAACAAAAATTGACTATGTGGAATGTATGATCTGTGTGAGCTCTGTGTAATTAGATTTATTATGATTCTGCGTGGGATTGGAATAAATTGATGCTAGTGAAAGTCATTGATTATGCTTAGCCATACCTGTAGTTACCTGTATGGTAAATTGTGGTGGAATATTGTGTTGAAAGGCTTCGCCTCTGTCTTTAGAAACCTGTATAGAAACTTAACAGGATGCTCCGTGCTCTAGAACCAAGGCGATAATATGGTGTAATTGCATAAAATCCCGAAGGCTCGTAGTTATACACCTCTTTGTAATGGCACAATTCCCGTTGTATGCTTCTGTGTAAGTATGGAAGGTCTAACGATGCCGTGGTATTGATTAGTCTATGAGTCTCGGTGTTGACTGTATGATAGAACCATTTTAAATAATAAAGGCAGAACCTTGTACAAGACAGGAACCCTGCGTAGAAGAGCGTGGTTTGGAGTGAACAGTGACAACAGTTTATGGTTTTCATCGCACCACCTTTCCACGGTGGGCGGTATTTGAGGAGTTGGGAGCGATTCCATAGATCATTCAACACGTGGTGAGGTGGACCCACGGAAAACCACCTCCCACTATGTGCCATCGCGTGTTAACAATCGACCAAAGACGCGGAGCGATATTGACACAAGCCGTCAATCTGGAGGGAAGCGATCTGATGGTGGTCACTTGCTATAGATGCGTGAAGGTTACCCAAGTACGACACACCATCGCGCGTTATTGCTCATGCAATTTTCCCGACCGATATCCATAGGATTGGATGTTGCGGGGCGATGGAATGTGAGCCCTCCGATCGGGTCAATTGTTAGTGCTGGGCCCCGGTTTAATTTATATTGCTCGTTGTTAAGGTCTGTGAGTTTAAAAAATGTACGTTATAAGTGGCTCAATTGATTTAAAGCTCGAGATATATATTCAAAATTCCCAAGGTCCAAACATTTGAGTAAGCATTATATATTTAAGCAGGGAATGTAATATAATTTGATGTTTTAAAGGTTATATAATAGTGACCATATTTATGTTGGGCGCAAAACAAAAGCTATAGTTTATTAATAGTTTGAATCAGGAGTATGCATACATGACGATATATATATTGTGCTAAAGTCGAAACATATATGTAATAAGATTGGGTTTACTACAAAAGCCTAAAGATTGGGTTTATTACAAGAGCCTGCAAGAACGAAAGAACTAGAGATAGTGGCAGAAATATGGTACAAAAGAAAAATGAATTGAAATTGTAATGTGAGCTTCAAGAAATTATGCTTAAAATCATGTATGAACAGAGAATTTAGACAGGTAGCCCGAGAACAGAGATGGTAATGCACTCAAGTATAGTGAACAGATAAATAAAGACAGAGGTGAACCAAGATATATAGAATAGCCACTCAACAGTAGTAGAAGAGACAAATCCAGTAAAGCCAAGGTTCAGAAAAGGAGCTGAGTGGTATTGAAATGTGTAACTGAAAATGTAAATATTTTTTTTTATATTGTTTGTGATGCAAAGGCAATTATCCTAAGGAAAATACAAAATCCCACTGTAACATGGAAATTTGTACATATTGTTATAATTTTAAAAATGAGTTGGATAAAGGAATAAGAAGACAGAAGCCAAAGAGTCATGACTCTTCACTCCAAATTCTTTATGAAATACAAACAGTCATGTGAGGAACTCTATATATAATATCACATTGATATGCACATAAGTGATTAGAGAGAGTAAATCTAGAGAAGGTAGAATATAGAATTCTGAGGCAGAGAAGATTAAGAGAAGAAGAGCAGAAAGAGAAACTACAGAATAGAGCTAATATCTGAGGTAAATCAGCAAACATTCAATTTGATAAATTGAGGAAGTTGGAGCTTCCCTATCAAGTTGCAGCTTGATAGCTGTCGGTTGTAGCTGACTGAGGTTGGAGCCTCCTGTAGGTTGGTGCCTGAAGAAAAACAGTGGTGAGAGGGAGTTGAAGCTTGCCTTTGCATCACAACAATAATAAGATGTGGTTTTCTCCCTTTATGGGATTCCACTTATATATGGTGTCTCTGTGCATGATGTTTATGTGTTGATCTACTTTATATCATCTCCTTAATACCTGCTGCTCTCATATTAAGTCTGTTGTTATATTATTTTAATACTTGCTGCTCACATTCTAAGATTACTCACATATTAAGTTGGATATGAAATGAAGGTGTAAATAAGCTTTAATAAAAGTTTTAAAAGATCATGAACGTGTTAAACTGATTCACCGCCCCCTCTCAGTTTAACTAAGAGTTCAACAAGACAGACGAAGAAGTGTGGACACTGATTCAAAAGTTTCAGTAGGATCCTATTACATCGGATACATTTACTTTCAAAAATTATTCCTTCGGGTACAAATATCGCTTATATCTTTGTAAGAATTCCCAAGTAAAAAAAATTATTATTTTGGACTTTCACACTTCTCCCTTACAAGGACACTCGATATTTTTAAGAAATTACCACAGAGTGAAGAAATATTTTTTTGGGATGGCCTTAGATTTGATATTCAAACATTTGTGGCTGAATTTTTAGTTTGGCAGAAAAATAAGGTCGAGACAATTAAGACCCCAGGTCTTCTTTAGCCTTTATCCATTCCAAGTCAATGTTGGAGGAGATTTTAATGGATTTTATTACTAGTTTACCCATGTATGAAGGAAAGAGTGTCATCGTGGTGGTAGTTGATATCCTTACCAAGTATGCACACTTTTATGCATTATCTCATCCATTTAAAGAAAGTATAGTTACTACCGCATTTATGGAAATAATTCAAAAGCTACATGGAACCCCAAAGATTATTGTAAGCGACAAAGATCCCATTTTTATTGGAAATTTTTGGACAAAATTATTTTCTTGTTTGGGTACTCAACTAACGCATAATTGATCTTATCATCCTCAATCCGATGGGCAAAATGAGATAGTGAAATTTTTTTTGGAAGTATATCTTCGTTGTTTTTTATCTGATAAATAAACACAATGTGTCAAGTGGTTATCTCTGGTTGAATGGTAGTATAGCACTTCCTTCCATACTGCAGCAAAAATGACCCCATTTATGACACTTTATGGATATCATCTGGTGTCCATAACATCATATTTAAGAGAAAATTCTAAGGTTAAATCATTCGAATATCACATCTAGAATCAAAAACATGTTCTCCAAATCTTAAAGGATAACCTAAATTTGGCACAAAATCGAATGAAGCAACGGGCAGAACAACATCGCAGCGAGAGAAGTTTTGATGTAGGAAACCAAGTACTTTTACGGCTAGAGCCATAAAAACAAATGTCCCTCAAGCAAGCTAAGAACGATAATGAATTATCGCCAAAGTACTATTTTCATTACAAGGTTTTGAAAAACATTAGTAATATCTCATACAAATTGGAGCTTTCTGCTTCTTCTTGAGTTTATCAAGTTTTCCATGTTTCATGGTTAAAGAAGGTTATAGGTGAAAAACTTCCATTTCAAACAATATTTCCAGAGCTCGATGAGGAATTAAATATCATATTGGAACCTGAAGCAGTCATGGAAACAAGAACTCGACAGCTACAAAATCGATCAATTTTAGAGTATTTCATCAAGTGGAAGAACTCACCTGCTAAAGATTCTACATGGAAGGATGAGAATTTTATAAAGAAGTAGCCAGAGCTACTCAAGAGTTGAGGACAACACATTTTTTAAGGAGAGGGGCATGTTAGGTCCATATATTAGTAGTGTAGTCCCTTATTATTGTTAGTGTAGCCACCGTATTGTTATTAGTGTACCCCTGTAACCCCCATATTGTTATTATTGTGCCATTACATTATTATTGTTAGGTCGGATAGGATTATATTGTGATCCCATGGAATCCTATATATAGAAAGGAGGTTTTTTCATTTGTATCATCTAATAATTTTTCATTTATGTATTGTAAAGGAGGTTTCCCCCTCGAAGTGGCTTATTTCTAAGGCGTTGATCTCTCTTTTCTTCTATTGTTGGAGGTGGTTTCATAAAAAAATATTGGAACAGATTGGATTTACAGTGAAAGGAGAAATGTTTGTGTATTAAATAGGGACATATGAAGCATATAAAAGTATATTTTCACAAGCCTAGCCAGGGAGTGTGAATTATAGGGGAAAATATTTGATTTCTAGACTAGGGAGGTGATCTGTAGGGAATGTCAATTTGTATGAGTTGAAACAGTAGGTAGTGAGGTTGAAGGAAATGGTTTCTTTTTACCATATCATATATTTTCAGAGAAAATATGTCAAAAATATTTGCATCATTAAGGTTTTGTAGTAGAAGTTCAATGTGAGGCAAGGAAGAGAGTTTCCAACATTTCAGGGATAGGAAAGGAGGCAATGATATCCAACAAGAGAAGGATGTAGTAGAAAGTGTGAATTTCTCGTACAACATTTCCAATCAATTCAATGTGTGTTTCATGGTCAGTAGTGCATGTACCATTGCTAGGATATTTTTTGAAGGCAGAACAAGTTTCCTAGGAGAATCGATAAGAAGATAGAGTTTCTAGAATGGATTCCAGAGGAAATTTTGCATGACCCAAATAAGAAATTATCATTATTGAGAGGATTTTGATTTGTACAGAGAAGGCCGAACTAATTTTTAGGAAAGAGAAGGATATTTTCCAATTCATTATTTATCCATTTTATTGAGTTTCAAAAATTGTTTCAGAAATAGCCATGTTTCGAATATCAAGATCGGTTGGATGGAGCCTCCAAATTTGGCATATAGTTGGTCATGATGTTATTCCTTTTAAAATAACATGGTTTGAAGGAGTTTCTGGAAACCATTATTTTTGAACCAGTATATTGTATATTATTGCATGATTATAGTAAGGACGTGGCTAAGGCTAAGAGGCTGCTCTTGGACAAAGTATGGGATCATATCATTTGACACATCATAGAAAAAGGAACAATGAAGGATAGGTGGGATGCCATCATCAAGTTGTACCAAAATCCTTGTGAGAGTATGAATATGACACTAAAGTAGAATCTCAAGATAGTAAATATGTACAAGGGAAAAAGCCTAACATCTTATCTCATGAGGCTTCATGGTTTCATAGATGAACTTGCAATAGTTGGATAGAATCAAAAAGAGGATCACTACAAGAAAAAAGGACATTGTTGAGGGTCATTCTTGTGACGTACCTTTAAGGTCCATCACCAATGTCACATATGGTGATGGTCCTTAAAAAAGCATTGTTGTAAGTGTACATAGTGATGGTCCTGTAAGGTTCGTCGCCAAATCCATTTTCAATGACACTTTTGGTGAGGGTCTTAAAGACCCGTCACTAATTCTCTCTTTGGTGACACTTCTAGTGATGAACTTTTGATGACCCTCACCAATGATATTTTTGTTTCTTTTGGTGATGGTCAAAAAAATTTCGTGATCATTGATCATTATAATGAGTTTTTGATGACGATATGTGCCTGTTAATGTATTTTTTGTCAAAAGATAACAATTTAATACCATTACTGTGGAGTATTTTTTATAATATTTCCAAAGCCATAGCTATTAGAGTCATTCAATTTGTTAAGAAGTAATTAGTGTGTATCATTTCTTGTAAGTAATCACTAGTCGAATAGAGTTTTCCTATGAGTCAACACATGATTCATATATATTAAGTTTATTATCTAGAAAAATCCCTTTAGATAAATTTCAACTAGTGTGTGTAGGAAATATATTATTTAATAATTAATCAGAATCTTTCAATTTTATTAATGAGAAATACCTAAAAATCCTCAATAATCTAGGCACACCTTAAATTAATGCTTTGGCACACACTAAAATTTCTTAACACCTCGCATGTCTTGGAACATCTTTGTATGTAGAACATATTGTAAGGACATTGTCATCCCAGCACATGGTGGAATGCGCTGGCACAACATAGAACTCTCCTAGCATGTTTCAGCATGCATCTAGTTCCTAGCATGCCATGCAACACCTTGTTTGCATGCATTGACATACATTAGTGCTTGGCACACAATGCCAACTGGCATGGATTCGGACCTATTATTAGTGTGCCTAGCATGCCCCTTTTGAAAATAATAAATTCCTGACTTATTATCCCTCTTATGTGTTCATTTACCTAAATTTTAGCTTGGTTCTTCCTTTTGTTTTCTTGACACTTCTTGACACATATTGACATGCCATGGCACTGTGCACATCCTTAGAATGTGGCATGTATTGGCATATCTTGGCACTATTTGGCACATATAATTAACACACCTTAGAACTCCCTAGCACACTTTGGCACTTCTCGACATGTCTTTATATTCCATAGGATGCCTTACCAATACTTAGCATACCTTGTCACTCCCTCCTTGACATGATAGCTAGCACTCATTAATACTAGTCCCCGGCACATGTTCCTCATATTCATTAACTTCCATGAATTTTTAGCTGGTGCTCCCTTAATTTTCTGTCCTAGTACTCCTTAACACTCCTAAACATGCATTAACATTGTCTAGCACACTTTAGCACTCTTCAACATGCCCTTCCACTTCATATCATGCATAACACCCCTTGACACATATCTGCACTTGGCACGTGTTGGCACTTGGAAAGTCTTAGCATGTGTGGAATACCTTGAGATGTCTTTGTATGATTTTGCATGGTTTAATAATAAATTTATCTGAGATCAATTGTTGTAAAGTAGATGAGAAGAAAAAAAGGAAGACTTGACACTTAGAATGCACTAAGACTTTCCACTTGGCACCTATTTCTGCCTAGTTTTGGTGTGCATAGAATTCCCCTCTTGGAAAAGGTAAATTTATGACTTATTAACCCTCTTATGTGTTTATTTCCTTGTAGTTTAACTTGTTTCTCCCTTTTGCTTCCTTGACAGGCCCTGACATGAATTGACACACCCTTGCGCATCTTTTCATTCCTTATAACTTGGCACATCTTAACATGTTTGACATGCCTTCGCACTATCAAGCGCATATTATCATTCCCTAGTATTCCTTGGCACTCATGTCCTCACAAATAGCCTTTACATTTTTTCACAACTTGGCAGCCCAATCAAGTCCTTGGCTACTACATTTCGTGTGACAACATTGTCCTACTTCAACTGCAACAACTTGACCAGATGCACCTACTACAAGTAGATTGTGCCTTTTTCACCTAAGAACTGCCTATAACTCATCTTATGCCACTCATATCCAAGCTCAACTTGTCCCACTTAACTAGTTACCGAGAAAAGGATCAAACGATATATCCATGGCCATAAAACATATAAGCAACATAACTTACATAGGAAATATTTCACATGTATGTTTAGTTCATATAAATAGTAGAACATTAATTGAGAGTTTGCAAGAACCACAAGATGCACAAGGCACACAAGATATAAGCTCACACAAGTCGAGTGCCCCAAAACTTATACACGGCAATGTACAATATGCAATTATCTAGAATAGTTTAAAACATGAGCATGTAGCCAAATTTTGCCACATCTCATATACAAAAAGATAGCTAAAGGAAAAATAATGTTGTTCCTAGCACAAAGTGATCTCCCTTTGTCTAAAACTGCTATGTCGACCTCTATATAACAAGCATAGGCTTCCCTCCTGTAAATCCTATTCTAAACTTCTCATAACACACTTCTTCCTTGGCACACTTGAATTATATGAGACTCCTTGGCACACACTCTTACTCACTCCTTTCCATGCATTTTGACCTAGTTATCCCTTGATATGCCCTAACACTCCCTAACACTCTAGTTCAACATGAATTAACATTTTCCAACATGTGTTAGCATGCATTTTCATTCCTTTGCATGCCTTGACCCTCCTTAGCTATCATGCACTCACAACTACCCTTACTTAATTTTCATCTGGGGAACCCATCCAAGCCCTCGCTTGACTACAATATACTAACCAAGTTATAGTTACTACAACTAGACTATGTTGTTGAATTGTGTAGCTTGCGAGGTACTCCACAAGGTAAAGGGATTTTGGACCCAAGGTGGGGTTTAAAATCTAAAATAAAATTAAAAGGAAAAAGTAATATTTCCTAAGGTATAAGTGGATAAAACGCGTAAGTTCTAGAGGGTTCCTAAAAGGTCTAGGAAAAAATATTTAAGGAGTCCTTAGGATGAAGGAAAGAACATCAAGTGAAAAGTATCTCATTTGATCAAAGGGGAAAAGAGAGATGTAGTCCTAAAGAGCCCATGATCATTAGCATGTGTAGCATTCATTAAGATGCCTCGGTATGCTTTGGCATGGTTTAATATTAAATTTATTTGAGATCAATTATTAGAAAGTAGAAGAGAAGTAAAAAAGGATGATTTGGCACTTAGAATTCACTAACACTTCGCACTTGACATTAATTTACACCTAGTGTTGGTGTGCA
Organism: Pinus albicaulis; assembly: GCA_034641835.2. Classification (NCBI taxonomy): domain Eukaryota; kingdom Viridiplantae; phylum Streptophyta; class Pinopsida; order Pinales; family Pinaceae; genus Pinus; species Pinus albicaulis. The sequence goes on from CM076569.1 coordinate 915,478,382, forward strand.
TAGCATGCCCCTCCTAGAAAATGTAGATCGATGACTTATTAACCTTATGATGTGTTCATTTCCTTGTATTTTAACTTTTTTCTCCTTCTTGCTACCTTGATAGTCCCTGTCATGTATTGTCACACCCTTGCACATCTTGGCATGCGTTAGCACTTGGCACATCTTAGCATATTTGAAATGCCTTCAAACTATATGGCACATGTTAGCATTTCCTAGCATGCCCTAGCACTCATGCCCTCAGAACTAGCCTTACATTTTTTCAGAACTTGGGAACCCAATCAAGTCCTTAGCTACTGCAGTTCATGTGAACTCGGTCTACTTAAGTCGTAGAAACTTCATTAATTGCACCTACTACAAGCATATTGTGCCTTGTTCACCTAAGAACTGCTTATACCTCATCTTAGTCCACTCATGTCCAAGCTAAACTTTTCCCACTTAAGAAATTACCAATACAAGGATCACATCTAGCCATGGCCATAAAACAACTAAGAAACATATCTTACATAGGAAATATTTCACATGTATGTCCAGTTCATATAAATGATAGAGAATTAATTGAGATTTTGCAAGATCCATGAGATACACAAGACACACAAGATATAATTCGGCACAAGTTGAGTGCCCCAAAATTTATACACAAAAATTTAGAATATGAAATTGTTTAAAATAGTTTAAAGCATGAGAATTTGGCCAATGTGTGCCACATGTCATATGAAAATAATAGATAAAGGAAAATTAGTGTTGTTCCCAACAAAAAGTCTCCCTTTGTTTAAAATTGCTTTATCGAACCCCTTATCACATTCGTAATCTTGCCTCCTGCAAATCATATTATGAACTTCTTCTAACACAGTTCATCCTTGGCACACTTGAATACTGACACTCCCTGGTACACACTCTTATTTGTCCATTTCCCTGCATTTTGACCTAGTTCTCCCTTGTGATGCCTGGACACTCTTTAACACTCCTCAACATGCATCAACATTGTCCATGATGTGTTAGAACACCTTTTAATTCCTTGGCATGCCCTAACCCTCCATAGTTATCATTCCCTCACAACTACCCTTACTTAGTTTTCAACTTGGGAACCCAACCAAGTCCTTGCTTGACTATAGGAGCTTGACCAAGTTACGATTACTATAACTAGACTATGTTATCAAATCATTTAGTGACATGGGTTTGTGTGAGTTTTACCACAAAAGGACTTATGGGAAAATAACCCAAGTAAAGGGGCTTTGGAGCTGAGATGGGGTTTAAAGTATAAAATAAAATTAAAAAGAAAAAATAATATTTCCTAAGGTCTAAGTAGATAAATGTTGTAAGCTATAGAGCGTTCTTAAGAGGCCTGGCTAGGAAAAGTTATTTAAGGAGGCCATAGTATGAAGGCAAGAATATCAAGTGAGAAGGAGCTCATTTGATCAAGGAGGCTAGGATAGATGTATTCCTAAAGTAGGTCAAGTTAGAGGGCTAAGTAATCATTGCTAAAGGGAGGCCATGATCATCCACCAAGACTAAGATCATCATGTGAGGGTTCACAAGAATTTCACATGCCTTAATGGGTTTGATATAGGAAGTAGGATGGAATATTGTTGGTTCTATTATGGGTGATCAACCTCAAGAGAGGCGAATCATGAGAATTTGGGCATGTGATATCAGTGGTGTTTCTGTGTGAAGGCCGCATCAAATTTTGATATAGTAGAGAGGGTTGAGACCCTACCTTGTGGTGGTTACTAGGTTGCAAGGTCTATGATAAAGACCAACACAAATGGAAAATGGTATGGACTAGAGTTTAGGCCCATAATAGAAGTAGTAACAAGTGTAATATTGACTGAGGTAACTGTAGTTTGAGTTTCATAGAGATCCAAATTTTAGGTCAAGATTCACTCAAAGAAATCACCAGAATCTATGGATTCTTATGAGCTAGGTCGAGTCTCTTATGGAGGAACGAATTGGCATTTTTTCTATGGTTGGATATGGATTTTTCTAGATAAATTAGAATAGAAGTATAATTCCCTATTTAGGGAGGTTTGATAGCTTTTTCAATCCATAAGGTATGTCATTGAAACTGTGACAAATCTGCATAGAAGAAGATGGGTTATGACCCTTAAAGAAAGTTTTATCTCTCCAATATATACCACAAATTTGGAAGATGGTTTGCAGTAGTATGTATTGAAGACAGAAAATCCAAAAAGAGGTGGAACCTGAGTAAAATATGGAGCAGAAGAAATGCGCCATATGAGTAATGGATTGATATGAAGAGGAGTTGATTTTGTTGGAATATCCATAGAATTTTGGAAAAAGATATTAAGAATGCTATAAAAATTTATTCAATGGATTTTTAATGGATTATTTGTGACCCTAGTTCATTCATCTAGGGTCACAAATCATCCATTAAAAAAATGACGACTATGGATGTTCCAATTTTTACATCTGAGAAACTAGACCACAGAAACCTCCAATTTAACATCTACAAATTTTTAGAAGGATGATAAGATGAGTAGTTCATATTTGTTCATAGATTGGACAACAAATAAATTGGTACACAAGAATAGTGATTTTGAGAGGACTCAAATAACTATTAGGTTGCATATTTGAAGATCCCTAGACAAGGGCAATGTTATGGGCACTATATCAGTAAAATAATTTACTGTGGTTGGACAAATTGATGGCAATCCAAGTAGAATTGGAGGGTTGTTAGGTGACTATCAAAGAAGAGATATAATTCTTTTATATGTGAAGGAAAAAAATACTAGTAGAAGGGAAGGTGTATTGGGTTTAAGGACGTGCAGACTTTGAAGGACTAATGTAGTATTCAAGTGGGCTATCCAACTAGCCCTAGTTCACTGTATTGTACAGGATTACGTCACTGAGAAGAAGGGAAACCTCCATATCCCTAGAATTCTCATATTAGAGCAGGAGTATGGAAAAAGTGGGCAAACCAAAGAGTTGTTCACAATGGATTTATGAACAACTGATCGAAAACTTTAAGTGTTGCACACCTTGACGAAAAATAGAGGTAGATAGAGGGCACAATTTTTTGAGCCGAGTTTAGAAACATAAAGGAGTTGAGTTCATTGATATAGGAATATTGAGGAGTTGTACAATGGGAGGCAAGAGCACCAACCATATATGTTCAAGACATATGGATTGAAAGGGCTATGCGTGTCCAACAAAAAATGGGTCGTGTGTTGTCTTATTCAAGGTAGATTGGTTTTCAAAGGACTAAAACGAAGACCTAGTTGCATTCATCGTATCAGTGTGATTGTAAATGGCCATCATCCCTGGTATGGGAGCTGTAGCCTATTATATTATATTTTGTAATTTAACAAACAACAGTTTGAAAACGTAAAAAAAATTCATGTGTGCTAGTTTATTCCCTAATATGTGTAGATTTCACTGTGAAATGTAGATGTGTTGTGACACTTGAGAGTGTTTACATCAAGGATCTATGACCAAACCCAGATTCTCAGGTGTCATGGAAATTCAACATATGCCTTGTTCACCTAAGAAATACATGTAACTCATCTTAGACTACTCATGTCCAATATCAACTCATCCCACTTAACAAGTTACCAAGACAAGCCTCATCACATCCAACTGTGGTCGTAAAACAACTAAGAAACATATTTTACATCTTGGCATGCCATAACACCTGAAATGCCTTAAATTCCTTGGAATTATGTGGGATGTGTTAGCATCCCCTACATTCCTTCACATGCTTTTACACTCCCTAACACACCCAAGCACTTCCTAACACACCATGGTAGTTTAACATACCTTGGCATTGCCTAGCATATAACCTTGTCACTCCCTCCTTAACACACCTAGAACTCATTAACACTCCCGATAACACACTCTTATTTTTTCATTTCAATGAATTTTGATATAGTGCTTCCTTGTGTTTACCTGAAACTTCCTAACACTCCCTAGCACACACTGGCACACCCTAACACTTGGCACATATTGGCATGCCTCCGTAGAACTCTAGAATTCCTTGGCACTACCTAGCATACTTTTTCACTCTCTCCTTATCACACATAGAGCTCATTGAAACTCCCCATCACAAACTATTATTCATTCATTTCCATGCATTTTTACCTAGTTCTCCCTTTTGTTTCCATAGCATTCCTTAACACTCCTTGACACATGTTGGTACACCCTAGCACCTACGACATCTTGGCATGTCGCCCTGGCCTCTAACATGCATTAACACTACCTATCATACCTTTTCACTCGCTCCTTAGCACACCTAGAAGTCACTGACACTTCCAATCACAAAATCTTATTTGTTCATTTCCATGCATTTTGACGTAGTGATCCCTTGTGTTTCCCTGGCACTCCTAGTTAGCACTTCCTTGCACGTGTTGGCACATTTTCTCCGCATGCCACCCTAGAACTCTATCGTTCCTTACAATTTCCAAGAATTCCTTTCCACTCCTCCTTATCACACTTGGAATTCATCGAAATGCCATGTGACAGACTTTTATTCATTCATTTCCATGCATTACGACATAGTGCTCCCTTGTGTTTCTATAGCACTCCCTAACACTCCTTGGCACACATTCGCACACCCTGGAATTTGGCACCTCTTGGAATGATTTCCTAGCACTCTATCATGCACTAGAATTGCATAACATACCTTGTCATTGCCTCATTATCGCACCTATAACTTGCTAACACTCCCTATCATACACTCTTATTCATTCATTTCTATACTATTGAAACTAGTACTCCATTATGTTTCCTTAGCACTCTCTAGTTGTCATGATTTTGTAGATAATATTACTTTTTTGTGACTTGGGAATCGATCCAATTCATTGAAAATATAGTTTTATGTCTAGCACAAGGTCTCCCCTTGTCTAAAACTACTTCGTCTATCCCCTTATCGAAATCATAGTCTTGCCCTCTTCAACTCGTATTCTGAAATTATCCTAACACACTTCGTCCATGGGACACTTAGAATTCACTGACACTCCCTAACAAACACTCTTATTCATTCATTTCCTACATGCACTTTTTAGTAGTTCTCCCTTGAGATGACCTTACACTCCCAAACACTCCTCTTCATGCATTAAAACTAATTGGAATGTGTTAGAAAACCTTTTAATTCATTGGGATGCCTTGGAACTCCTTAACTGTCATGTCCTCATAACTACCCTTATTTTTTTTAGACTTGAGAACCCAACGATGTCTTGGCTCGACTATAACAACTTGATGAAGAATTATTTACTACAAATAGACTATGCTTTGTTCACCTAATAATGGCTTATAACTAATCCTAGGCTACTCATGACAAATATTAACACATCCCACTTAACAAATTACCAAGTCAAGGCTCACATCCAATCATGGCCATAAAACAACTGAGAAACATAGTTTACATCTTGACATGCCATAACACCTCGAACGTCTAACAATCCCTTGGCACTATGTGCCACATGTTAGCATCCCTTGTATCCCTTGACATGCTTTGTAACTCCCTAACACACCCTACCATTCCCTGACATGCCCTGGAACTCTAACACCCTAACCTTGTCATTCCCTCCTTAGCATAATTGGAACTCGTTGACACTCCCTATCACACTCTTTATATCCATTCATTTCCATTCATTTTGAAGCATTTATCCCTTATGTTTTCGTGGCACCCCGTAAAACTTCCTGACACACATTGGCACACCCTAGAGCTTGGCACATCTTAACATGTCACCCTGGCACTCTAGCATTCCTTAGCACTAACTAACATAAATTTTCACTCCCTCCTTAGCACACCTAGAATTTGTTATCAATACCTGTAACACACTCTTATTCATTCATTTCCATGCATTTGAAGTTATTTCTCCCTTGTTTTTCCCTACAACTCCATAACACTTCTTGACATGCATTGGCACACCCTAGCAATTAGCACATCTTGGAATGTTTCCCTAACCTATAAGATACCTTAGCATTGCATAGCATAGCCTATTACTCCATCCTTAACACACCTAGAACTCACTAACACTTCATGTCACAATCTCTTAATTATTCATTTCCATGCATTATTTTCACCTAGTTCTCCCTTGTGTGTCCCTAGGACTCCCTAAAACTTTCTAGCACGTGTTGGCACACCCTAGCACCCACCACATCTTGGCCACATGCCACCTAGCACACTATCATGACTTAAAACTCCCTCCATAGAGTACCTAGAACTCGTTGACACTCCCTGTCACACACTCTTATTCATTCATTTCCACGCATTTTTAAATATAAGTGATCCCTTGTGTATCCATGGAACTCATTAACACTCAACACACATTGGCACTTGGCACATCTTGGTATGCTTCCCTAACACTCTAACATGCCTTCTAAATATCTAGCATATCTTTTCAGTCCCTCCTTAGTAAACTTGGAACTCCATAGCATGCCCTATAACTCCTTGGCACATATTGGCTCTTGGAACTTAGTGGCACTTGAAAATTATTGGCATGTGTTTGGATGCCCTGGAATTCCTTGGCATGGTTTAAGATAAATTTTATTTGAGATCAATTATTCACAATTAAGAGAGAATTAATAGAGGATCATTTGGCACTTAATACACGCTAAAAATTGGCCCTTGGCATGTATTGGCACTATTATTTTTATGTCTATCACTCCCCTTTTGAAAAGGTAAGGTCCTGAATTAATAACCCTCATATGTGTTCATTTATTTTCATTTTAACTTGGTGTTCCCTTCTGTTGCCTGACACTCCTTGACACGTTTTCATGTACCCTATCACCTGGCACATCTCGTCATGCCTTAACACATGGCATTTCTTGGCATGCTTGTCATGCATTGATATTCCTTGAAACTATCTGGCACATATTAGAACACCCTGACACTTCTTGAAATGCCATAACATTTCCTAGCATGCCTTGTCACTCCCCCTTTGGCATGCCTAACACTTGATGACACCACCAACACACCCTCTTATTCATTCATTTCCATTAATTTTCACTCGATTATTTATGTTTGATGGGGTTCATGTATAGAAAGAGTTCCTTTAAGAGAATTAAAAAAATGATCACATCATTAATGACATAAGTAATTGTGAGATTGTACTTGACTAACACTAGGAAAATACGCAAGATATTTTAAGAATGGAATTTCTAGGTTATTTTTTTGGTGTGGGAATGGTAAGAAGTGATTGTTCAATATGGTGTGTGAATGCTTAGAATACCTTCTCACTCCCTCATTGGCATGACAACTAGCACTCATTTCCAGTCCCTGACACACCCTCATATTCATTCACTTCTAGGCATTTTTACCTAGTTCTCCCTTGTGTTGTGCTAGTACTCCCTAACACTCCTCAGCATGCATTGACACTCTCTACTTAGAAATTTTCTACATGCCTAACCACTTCATAGCATGCATAACACTCCCTAACACACATGGCACTTCGCACATGTTAGCGCTTGGAAATTCTTAGCATGTCTGACATGAATTGAGATGACTCAGTATGCTTTGGCATGGTTTAGTATTAAATTTATTTGAGATAAATTATTAGAAAGTAGATGAGAATAAATAGAGGAATATTTGGCACATAGAATTCACTACCACTTGGCACTTGGCACTTATTTTCACTTAGTGTTGGTGTGCCTAGCATGTCCCTCACGAAAAAGGTAAATTGATGACTTATTAACCCTCTTATGTGTTCATATCCTTCTAGTTTAAATTTTTTCTCTATTTGTTTCGTTGACCATCCCTGACACACATTTGCACACCCTTGAACATCTTGGCATGCCTTAACACTTGGAACATATTATAATTATTGACATGCCTTCACATTATATATCACATATTAGCATTCCCAAGCATGCCTTAGCACTCATTCCCTCACAACTAGCCTTACCCGGGAACCTTACATTCCCTGGAACACCTTGGGACTCCCTAGTTGTCATACCCTCATAGATAGCCTTAATGTTTTTTCAACTTAGGAACCCAACCAAGTCATTAGCAAAAAAATTCTGTGCCCAACCCAAAGTCTTCCTTTCTCTAAGAATACTTTGTCCACACCTTATCACAACCATAGGCTTCCCTCTTGCAAGTCTTATTCTGAACTTCTCCTAGAACACTTCATCCATGGCACACATGGAATTCACTTACACTCCATGGCACACACTCTTATTCATTCATTACCAATCATTTTTACTTAATTCTCCATTATTTTCCCCTATAACTCCCTAACACTCCTCAACATGCATTTACATTGTATTCCATGTCTTAGCACACCTTTTCATTCCTTGGCATGCCTTGGCACTCCTTAGCTATCATGCCCTCACAACTACCCTTACCTTTTTTTAGACTCGAGAATCCAACCAACTCCTTCCTTAACAATAATAGTTGAACAAGTTAAAATTACTAAAATTATACTATGCCTTGTTCACGTAATAATTTCCTATAACTTATCTTAGGCTAGTCATTTCCAATCTCAACTCAAGCCACTTGAAAAGTTACGAAGTCAAGGATCACATCCAACCGTGGCCATAAAACAACTAAGCAACATAGTTTACATATTGACATGCCATAAAACCTGGCACATTTAACACTCCCTTAGTGCTATGTGGCATGTGTTAGCATGCCCTAAATTTATTAGCATGTTTTTCACTCCCTAGCACACCCTAGCACTCCTTGACATTCCCTAACACTCTAGCATTCCTTAGCACTTCATAACATATAACCTTGTCACTCCCTCCTTAGAATACTTGGAACTCACTGACACTCCCTATTACACACTCTTTTCCATTCATTTTAATGCATTTTGAACTAGTTTTCCCTCGTGTTTCTGTCGAACTCCCTAACACTCCTTGGCACAAATTGTCACACCCTGACACCTAAGACATCTTGGAATGTCACGCTGACACTCTAGCATTCCTTGGAACTACCTAGCATACCTTGTCACTCCCTCCTTGGCACACCTAGAACTCACTGACACTCCCTGTCACACACTCTTATTAATTTCCATGCATTTGAAACTAGTGCTCCCTTAACTTTCATTGGGACTCCATAACACTCCCTAACATGCATTGGAACACCTTATAACTTGGAAAATTTTGGCACACATTATAACCTAGAACACCTGAATCTACAAAAAAATTATCACAACCTAGCTACATCACCAAGGAAACATTAGCATGTGTAGGGATGCCTCTTGTTGCAAAACTTACAACATAAAACCTTTCTAGCTGTTTGGGTTTTCCTCCCAAGCTGAGACGGAGAAACAATTTTTTTAGTGAAGGTAGAGATGTATCATCATCCAAGATCTGCAACTCACATATATTACCCAACGTAGACCTTTCATGTCCTACTTCTTCAATACATTCCTAGTACCAGCTTCTCCTTTGGCCTTGATCACAAAAAATCCTTCAATAATCCTTCTTAGAGCCTCACCAAGTTTCCAACAACCATCGACAAAAGGCATATGTGAATTATGTCTCTTGATATGGTGTATGTCACCTACAATAGTGAGTAATTCAGTCTCATTAATGTAATAAAAATTGATGCCATCCACGTAATGTCAAAACAAAGGGAGAGTCACACTAGTTGCACTGGTCGCATTTTTTGGGGCATTCACATGTTACTCTATTGTGTGACTAATGGAGGTCGCAATGGTCACGAGGTCGGGTTGGTCACACTGACCCCTGATCCTTGAGGCTGCGACTCAACTACTAATCTATAGATTTGGCCATGAATTCAATGTCATCGAATCGAGTCTTGAATGGGTTGAACAATAATGTGTGAGGCATCCTTACACACCAAAATCACTTTTCCAATTCCGCATTTCTGAAATAATGACTGTATCACCTACTTTGATACTATCCTTGAAATTCCAATGAGATCGGTGATGGAACTAGATGATCCACATAGGAAAGAAAAAATTTGTAAATATGTGATATCTCATCGAGGACAACCTTCAGAGATAGACTCAACGTTCTTAAGGCATAGAACTGAATATGAAATGCTTCCGTTTTACACAAATGTATTATTCTTTCAGTTACACATCTCGAAGCAAGTAACCCGATAATCCTGCCAACATAGTTGCAAAAAAAACTTTATAACTTGGAGTATACCCCCCCATCGCAAGACACAAGGTATCATGGGAATTATTGTGGTAGAACATACCTCATCTGAAAGACAATTTCCACGGGTGGATAAAGATAACTAATTTTCTCATTTTGAAAACCCACTGTGACCACTGCAACACTGCTTCCATTAAGCTTAAATATTTTGATTCGTATTCAGGCTCAAAAAGTTAGCGTGCCATTGTAAAGTAATTTCCTACATCTTGCATTCTTGAATTCATTGGTCACATCCAAAATTGAAGAGGTTGTCTAGTCACACCATTCACACCGGTCGCATCAGTCGCTGGCTTACTACAAATACTATTTTGCATCTTGGCAGCTTCGTTGGGAGTGAGACTATGTGGAAGTCAGAGAGTCGAAGCATGGATTGGCCGCACTTCTGAGCTTTTCCCTAGAGCTCTGAGATACAACTCTGTGACCTATGTAGCAACCACAAGTGGTAGATGCAAGAAGTCACACTTCTCAAGGGTAGTATGGGTCGCACAAAGCTCTAGCCTGCATTGCTACAAGACCACTCAAAGATATTTTCTAATAGTTGCAACTTATCTGTTTAAAATATCTAGTATCTGAAAGAGATGGATTAGAATTTATACTGTGAGGAATGGACGACATCCCAATATTGGTCTTGACATAGCAGCATTAGGAATAAGATGATTCCTTGTGTATTCAGATGTTTCCCATGGAAATTGTCGAAGGGACTACTTAAATTGTGCTATCCAGCACTGCATATTGCTGATTTTGAGAGATGGTTGCTACTTCTCCTACCTCAAACTCCTCGACTAGTTGAAGATAACAAATATCTATATAACTAAAGGCCATGTAAACCAGAGGGAAAAGCCTCATGGTTAAAGTATCATCCCAGGGTTTCAATGTGTTGTTGTTTCTATAAATGAGTGGCTTATCAATAACGTTCATGTGTCTGGCGTTATACATAGAATCAATATATTTTGATAATTTTATTCCGCTACTGCTACTTTTGCACCCAAATCACCAAAGGAATGTAGCTTTCCATGATTTTTAACAGTGAACAATCGATCCTTGTAAATACCTCAGCATTCTAAGCATTATAAGCATCCAAACATACTTGTGTTTCACCGAGGTGGATGTTAATGCTAACACCTATGCAACCCTTTTGGAGCCTTACCATTTTATTTTAAAAGCCAACGTCCATCCCAGAAGATCGTTTTTCTTAATGTCTTCGTTTATCTACAGCTTCGCTCAATGCACCCTAATAATGCATTTCCATCATTAAAAGGTACTTGTTATTGGATATTAATAATATACATATATACGTGTCGTATTCCCATGGCATCTAGCTTGTATATAAATTTTTATATTGCTCAAAATAAAACCGCAGCTCATCCTCTCTCTCTCTTGTAATGATCAGAACTTGTTAACTTGCTTTACCATTTGATTTTTATGCTCTAATTTGGAGTGTGCATTCGTGTTTTGGTGACCACTGAGGTTTTTACCAATAGTTATTTTCATGTGACCTTCGGATGCAATTGTGATGATCCTCACATGTTTGGCCAATAAAGCCAAAACTCAAAGCATGAGCCACTTTACTTAAATACCCGCCAAGCCCTAAAGTCAATATTTATTATTTAACTAAGTCTTCTTCCTAAGTGGTGCCTTCCCACCATATCGTTGGATTTCATGCTTCTTAATATGTAGCCAAGGCGACTCCATATAATGATCACTTTTTCACTCATCGGGCTTGAAAATTTGACCCAATAAGGTGAGTCTTTGATTTCTCATTTAAATTTTTCTTTACACATACCATACCATGTCGGGGAACACCCTCCTTAATAAAGAAAACCAAGTCTATTTTGGAATTCATTACTTTCAAAATAGTTGCAAAAACAAATGGCGTTGGTACGTAAATGATTGATGCATTTTCCTCTGCTTTAGCCATTGCTTCTACAACTGTATTAAAATACTGGAAGACCCAAGTGTTCTATTTCTCATAGTCTTGTATGTTCACCCTTACTCAATACTTTCTTAGTGATGAACGTCTTGGTGCTTTCCAAATTTTCATGTGAGGCCCAGTTTGACGTTGCTCCTTTCATCGTTTGGGGGGATGCTTTCAACGATAACCTAGGTTTGTTTATCCCTGTGAACACATGCCAACCTCATGAGAAGAAGTGACCAAATAAACATATGGTTGAGAGCTCCCTTATATGCAGGCCACTGTGTCTTTATTCCTTTTGAATTGGTGTTCCCCCCTTAGTGGTTGAAGAAAATACTCGTGATGCCACATTACAAGAAGGCATGAGCCAAAACATAAAGCAATATGAATACTAATACAAATAGTAAGTCCATTTATGGCTCCAGGGTATCACTATCCAATGTTGTTTCACATTTGCAATATAAAGATGCACTTATCAACCAAATAGCAAAATTTTCAGCATGCATTATGTAAGGACTTCAGTGAGTATGATCATGTTATCCTCAACTTAACTATATATTGCAATGATTACACTAGAGACTTTTAGGTGATTTTTTAAATGATTATGACTTGAATTTTTAGACATTCCTTCTAATATTTATATATGGAATGAAATGACAAGCTTTGGAGGCTTACTCTCTCATAAATAAACAAACATTATTTTGGGAAAATAATGCTTATCCTCATGGATATGATGGATATAATTCCCTAAAACTTGGTGGAGAGTAAGATGAGTAATACGTGCCAAAGTGAAATTCAAGCAAAAAAGGTTTTAACCTTTGATTCATGGCTATGCTAACTTAGGATTTTATAACAATGGACAAGACCATAATAATCCAAACCCTAAATTAATGGAGAGCATAAGGGCACATGCACAAAATGACCAATGTAAAGACACCTTTGCAAATGCAGGTTGATGATAAGATAACTCCCGACAACAACTACCTTCCCAAACCCTAATCAAATGACAGGGCATGAGGACTAATGTTATATGAGGTACCTTATAAACCATGATGCATATGAGTGATCTAGTTGCGACATAATATGAGAAGGTGAAGATGATAAGAGCCTTTGAGAGTAAGTTTTAATTCAGAGTAGGGTTTGACCTTTAATTACCAATTCTTCTGGTTTCAAGGATGCCGAGGAGAATATATAACTCTCTCAAACCCTAATTCGCATTTTGATGCATAGGAAAAGTGAAGGGCATAGGGTGACACGCTATGCAATAAATCTCACCATGGTGTCATGCAATTTGGATGAGGGCGCACACGCCAGAGGCATAAGGTTAAGCTTATAAAAGGGGGTCACTTTATTTCAGGTATGATTTATCCAAACCACTAGTACTTGAGAGGTAATCCCTGCGCGGGCAGAGCGATCCCTACTAGCCCAGCAGGGGTTTAGCAACAATCAAACAATGCTATGACGCAAGTCCCTAGTTACGAAATGAAAAGAATAGGAATAGAAGCCTACCTGGATTCCAACACTATGCTCTGAAGAAGAAACGTCCCCGTTCCTCAGCCCCGGCAGATCACAATCCCTCCATGATCTCCGCGGATGAACACCTGCACATGGAAGAAACGAACAGATACAAGCATAAAATTCGGCACACGTAACTAAACATCAGTCAGAAAGGATGTTACTCGCATTAAAATGATGGAAAACGGAGTGGAACCATAATCATAATCATCTATTAAATAATAAACGAAGAGAGATTACAACCAAGTTCTGACGTCGCAGCCTCCTTCGGACGGGTCTCCGGTCGTCCACGTCTCGCAAAGCTCGCCAAGGAAAGGGAAAAACTCTCCGGATTCTATCGACAATGGTCTCCTTACTTGAGTCGGCCTTAAGGGAAAGAGAGGATTCTTTATAGCACAAAGGCTCTTGGGAATATGGAGATTCAAAGCTTAGGCACTTCAAGACTAGCTTGCCATGGGATTGAGCAGGCTTTTATAGATGGGGAAGGAGGGAGTTGGGATCCCTATTATCATGGGATTGGCCCTATCAACAAGGAAGGTTCCATGGGAGGTGGAAAAACCATTTCCCTTCCATAGAACTCCCGCAGCCAAACCTCCCAACTCAAGGTAGGCAATGGTTTGTGATTTTGTTGGAACTCAACTTCCACCATCATTATTTAAAAAACAGTCCCTAAATTGGGTGGCGCGACTTCTGCTCTATGACAGAGCGCCAGTTGGCGCGAACTCTTTGCAGGATTTTCCCCATTGGCGCGAGTACTGAACTGCCTACACGCACCAATGCAAAAAGGGATGTTTTTCATGATTTTTTCAAGGAGATGTCTCAAGGGCAAATGAAGCTCATGCTTAGAGGAATGCATTGATGATGTTTTCAAGGCATGACAATGTTCACAGGTCACAAAATGGGTCCTCCATTGTGCGGGACGGGGAATGGTAGGGACGGTGACAAATTACTGTGTAACAGATGCCCCTAAAGTATGAGGCCCGAGAGAGAGAGGGGTGAAATGCTTTACGAGAACATGTTCAACTGAAGGCCCGCCGTCGGAAAACCTGCGCAGAAAGATACAACCGATATCTCAAGTACATGATGTATAAGTGGTATGGACGCAGCCATCCGAAACAGAGTATGCTATAATCCGGATCCAGGGCATGGGCGCAGCCATCCAACTAAGATCAAAATAAATTGACTCAGGTATGGTCGCAGCCATCCAATCAGTGAGTCATGTACATAATGATAATAATCCACAATCGCAACCTGGATTACAACAGACACAATCCAGGGTCTTGCGCTCCATCTCGACCCAACAGAGTACAAGTTCAAGCATGTGAATATGTGAGCTGAAGTCGAACATGCAAGAACATCGTCTGATTACCAGCCAATGATGAAAGCTGTTAACAGACACGAGAGAAACCACCACTAATGACAATGGTCCTCAAGGTACTAAGGTACAATCTACGGCGTGCGAATAAATGAGTTGACGTCGAACACCCGCAGAATCACTCGATCAGAGGCCAATGATGTAAACCTCACGTCGAATGCGACGAACCTGCCATTGAGGCATGCAGGCTCCAAGGTACCATAAGGAGTCTCTAGACCAACTTCCCGGATAATGAGTTGATGTCGACAGGAAGTGACCTTGATCGAAGGTGGGCCATAATGATTCCCACATCATCGACACGAGACAGAGGAACATAATGTTTTGTTGTGAATTAGGACCATATGAGAAACAGAGGAAGGTTGATATTTGCAGAGGCCAACTTCTCTCGAACATATGAACGGCACGACAATGGACTTGGCAGTATTTGACATCAACGGATCAAAGGTCATGGCGACGAGGCAGTGAACAGATGAGAGGTCAAAAGAGATTACCCAAACCCATGGAGGCAAAGTGAAACAACGAGATGAGATGTCCCCAACCCGACACGAATGCAGACAAGTGCCATGTTCAAGAGCGACATACTGCCGACGACAACGACGATGGTTCCATTTTTTTCCCCCACCATTTCTGGCGAGTACCCCAATTATTTTTGATAACAAGCTTGAAGGGGATAGCATATGCTTGTGATATAAGTCCGCCCTTCGGGCGAATCCATCCTAGTGCATTTAAAGAGTCCTAGGAAGGAGAAACTCGGAGAACGTCATTTCGACGGAATCCAATGTCATCAGGGTTTAACGAGTTTGACAAAGGAAGAACTCGGCGTCTTTTCATGTTTAGAGAGTTTGAAAAGACAGCGGAAAAGAAAAATCCACAGGTCCCTTTTCGTAAATAGTTTCCCAGATCCGAAAAGGTAGAAAACAATATCCGGGAAAACCTCCTAGTCGCGATAGGCTAGGGTATTCCTTTTTCGTAATCAATCCATCCCAGCCCGAAAAAGGGTTAAACTTATACCGGGTGAATGTCGATTCGTGTCCATTTTAACGAGATCGAAACGACAAGGGCCTCGGCAATCTTTTCATATTTAGAGAGTCAGAAAAGAGCTGAAAGATGACTCCAGAGTGACTTTTTCGTGTATTTACCGAGTCTGAAAAAGTATAAAATACAACTCGTTTCCATCGTTTAAGTCGCAAAAACCTGCTGCTGCACATACCAAGCAAGTGTAAAATCCATTTTCGACATAACATATGCAAATATTTGATAAAAATAACTTTTAAAACTCATTTAACATCGAAAAATTTATAAATATGTGAAATTGGTAAAAATAAAATTACTTTTACTATTTACCTTGGTGGAAAGCAACAGTGGTCCATTTGGAGCAGAAACTTCTAACGGTGATTGCGACAAATCCAGTCGACCATTCAGCTTCTCGTCTGTCACAGGTAAGAGGCGCTCTTTTTTCTCTTCATTTTCATTCATTTTTTAATAACTTTCCCTTAGAAATCAGTTCTGTATGGCCACTTTTAAAATTTTAGGGCTGCGCCCATTGGCGCGGGTATCGGGCACGGACCCGCGCCAATGAGCTCTTTTTTACAAAGGGCTCGCGCCATGTGGCGCAACTGTTCACAAAACAGCCGCGCCAGCGGCCGAACCTCAAAATTCGCCAAAAATTTCGACATTTAGACCAAATTGCATGAAATTTGAAGCTCATCAAAGATCTAACTAAGGGTTTTTGACCATTTGAATGCAGATAATCACTCAAAATGGCAATCGAATGGAAGGAACGAGAGCACGGAGAAGAGGATGAACAGGCCATGCAAAGCCAAGCTTGCATGAATGCACTTAGAAACTGCGGATTGAAAAAGTTCTTCCTCACGCCATGTTTACGAGCTCAGCCCGAGCTCCTCCAGTATTTAATCAGTATCTGGGACGAACAGGAACAGGTGTTCAGGTTACGAGACCAGGTGTTAGAACTGGAGGTCACCGATGTTTATTTCATCACTGGATTGTCCCGCAGAGGTCCAATCCCCGTACTGACTGGAAGCAGACCATCTGGGGAAAAGATGGAAGAAGTAATGGCACAGGTGTGCCGAGGGGCACAAACAGGATCAGGAAGCAAGAAGGTGGACATCCACACCATCCCTGATCTAGCACTGAGAGTAGTTCTCCATACCATTACGCGGGCTGCTGGGTCGCAGGCTCCGCACGAGGCCACGAAGACCCAACTCCTGCAGGCCTCAGAATGCATGGGTCCCTTACTGTTCAACTGGGCAGAAGCAGTAACTATCAACATGAAAAGGCAGCTCACAAAGTGCAAACAGGGGAAACTGAAACAGTTCGGTTATGGTTCCATCTTGGTATCGTTCATTCTGGAACGCTTACCAATCTTCCAGGGCCAAGGGGCCGCAGTGGCAGATTCGATACCACGGGAGCCAAGAATGGCTCGCTGGGCAGCATTGATGCCCAGATCTGGAGGTGGCCAACAGATGTCCTGGAGGCCAAAGTTTTTTAGGTGGTTACGGCGCCAGCTGATTGTCATGGAAGACTGGCCCTATGCAGGAACTGACTTTACCGGGGACCCAGATCTCCCACTACCAGAAGGAGACGACTGGGACGAGGAGTTGGGTAAGACCTCATATTTTTATTTTATGTTTTATGTTTTTTTTTTTGTTAATACACATTCGTCTTAACACAATCATATATGTATGCAGATGTGGGACCTGAGAGACCAGCCGGGATGTCTCCAATCTCCCAGAGGACACAACGCGTCCCTGAGATTCAGGGAGAGGGCACCGGAGGAGAGGAGCTGATCCAGAACCTCGAGGGGATTGCCCACGGGATCCCAGACTATGCCCGGCTGGCAGATGTACCGATGGCATACCAGCGCCACACGGTGGGAGTTCCGAGTCGGATCCACCGAATCCTGAGGCACTTAGTGCGTGCAGTCACATGTTATCATGAGCACCATGCGGATTAGTCTTTAGGATTTATACCACACCTATTTTGTGAGAGACATAGCGTCTCCGGATGTACTAAGACGATTATGTATATTTTTTGAGTTTTATGTGACACACTCTATGTAAACATTTCGATATCTTTATATATACATATCTATTTCTGGACGAGTCTTTCTTTACATGTGATGATGATTTATAAATTGCGCAAATGTCTGTCTAATACCAAATTTGCTACTGCATCTGTTAATGTATTCAAATGCCTGTGTATATGATGATATGTAATGTAGTCAAAATTCCTTTCCAGTAATCGAATACGCAAATACAGACGTAATATGGACGGGTTCCTTACCGAATAGTGTCCGTTCAGCTGTAAGACTACAAGTTGTGAATCTAGGTACACGAGCAATTCACGGATGCCAAGGTTTACTGCCTCGGTTAATAATTCCAACACCGCACTATATTCCGCGATATTGTTCATGGTATGTCCTAAACACACACCTTGCAGGTCAATCAACTCACCAGCAGGATCGTAGATTACCCAGGCCGCGGAAGACAGATTCCTGGTACTGCGGGAAGCACCATCCGCGAAACCAACAAATGGATGAATAGACATCTGCACAACCAGGAAGACCCGATCAGCAGAAAGATGTTTACAAAGCACACCACACCATGCACACAAATGACGATCACACACCTATGTACACACACCACACCAAGAAATCACTTCAGGCATAGTATTTTTTAAGGTACAGCCCATTTCTGGGCTGCGCCAGCGGAACTCCTTTGTAATCTATAAGCTCGTAGGCCCCATTTTTCAAAACGCGCTTTACTATATAGGGCCTGTGCCACATAGGCTGGAGCTTACCAGCTCCAAGCTTATCATGTGCTTGATCGTACAATAGGACGAGGTCTCCTTCAATGAAAGAACGGGGAGAAACAGATTGATCAAAATGAGTTTTGACCCTCTTCTTTTGTGCTTCGATGATAAAAGCAGCTAGACGACGGGTTTCATCCAACCGTTCGAGATACAGAAGACATTCTTCCTCAGGAGAAGTATCCGGTAAGAGCTCCACAGCTAATTTAAGCGAAGGAATCTCACATTCAACAGGCAGAGTAGCTTCCAGACCGTACACCAATTGGAATGGTGTGAATCCGGTTGCACTCTTAGCAGATGTTCGGTATGCCCAGAGAGCTGAGAACAGTTGGAGATGCCAACTGGATTTATGAATCCCAACTATTCGCTGAAGCATAGTGACCAAAACCTTGTTCACCGCTTCAACCTGACCATTCGCTTGAGGGTAGTATGGTGTTGAGCTGTCGTGATGCAAGCCAAACGTTGAAGTCAGCTCCACCATCATGTAATCGCGGAAATGAGTACCGTGATCAGTGACGATGGCTTGAGGAACCCCGAACCGTGCAATAACGTGGTTGAATATAAATTGAGCAGCCGTTTTCCCGTCAGCAGCTAGTGTAGGCATCGCCTCGGCCCACTTGGTGAAGTAGTCGACGGAGACAATGATATACGCATGCCCCCCGGCCGAGTGAGGGTTACACGTCATAAAATCCATGCCCCATTTCGCAAAAGGGCCGACGGTAATAACGGGATGCAATGGCAACGGCGGCGCGCGCATCTTGCGCTGAAAAATCTGGCATGGATGACATTTTCGGACTGCAGTGATACAATCCTTGAATATGGAAGGCCAGAAATAACCTGCCCACAGAATCTTCTGGGTAGTAGCATACCCGGACATATGTCCACCACAGGCGCCACTGTGGCAGTCATTTAAGACTTTCTCAGCCTCTTCTAAGGTAAGACATCGTCGGAGCACCGAATCTAATCCAATACGATATAACGTATCTCCTACTATACGGTAGGGTTGGGACTGGTGCCGAATCCGACGGCGAGCAGTTTTATCCAACTCAGACCGAAAAGTCGCGGTCTGAAGATACACTATGATGTCACCGTACCAAGGATCATGAGTACTGATAAGAAAAAGTGTTTCGTCTGATATATGGTCTTCAGAGTGTGAGGGAACAGAGTCTGTAGGGAGAGAACATATCAAATCCGCGAAGACCAGTGATTTAGTTGACTTGGCAGTGGTGAACTCCAAGTAAAACTCCTGCAGGATCACGATCCATTTGGAGTACTTGCCCCCTAGTAATTGTCTAGAAAGAATATACGTCATAGGGTTGCAGTCTGAAACCACTGTTATCGTGCGCAAAAGGATGTAATGGCGAAAGCGTTGTACGGCGTGTACTGTTGCTAAAGCCAACTTCTCGACATGTGCATAGCGCGTTTCTGGGTCGAGAAGGTTCCGAGACAGGTAATAAACGACATGTTCATCACCGTTATCGTCATCCTGCACCAAGACCATGGCGATGGTGCTAAATGCGGCGGCTAGATACAAAGTAAAGTCGCGGTGGTAGTCCGGAGGATGAAGCAACGGAGCCTTGACTAGCAATGTCTTCAGCTTCTCAAAGGATTCCTCAGCAATTTCGTCCCAGTGAAAGGGAACATTCTGCTTTAACAAACGAGTGAATCCTTTGGCCACCTCGGCATAATTCGGGATAAAGCGCCTAAGAAAATTCGCTTTCCCTTGCAGACTTTGTAACTGATACAGGGAGGAGGGTGATGGGAGGTTTACGATGGCCTCGACCTTTAGAGGGTCAAGGCGAATTCCGTCTTTCGAGACTATAAAGCCTAAAAGACGGCCAGAATCAACGCAGAAGACACACTTATGAGGATTGAGCCTGATATTGTAGCGTCTGCAATGAAGAAATATCTGGCGAAGATGCTCAGGATGGTCCTCTCGCTTACCCGAATGGGCTGGTAAGTCGTCCAAATAAGGCTGGTCAATATGGCGAATGTCATGAAAAGCGTAGGACATCGCACGCTGAAACGTGGCACCAGCATTCTTTAAGCCGAACGGGAGTTTTTTGTACGCGAAAGTGCCCCACGGACAGATGAATGTGGTCTTATGTTGATCCTCAAGTGCGATATTGATTTGGTTATAACCTGAGAAACCGTCCATTAAGGAATAGATCTCACTCTCGGCACATTCATCGATGATCTGGTTGATAAACGGAGTGGGATAATTATCCTTAGGACAGGCGCGATTGATATCGCGATAATCCACACAGACTCGAATTGTACCCTGCTTTTTATCGACAGGGACAATGTTGGACACTCATTCTGTAAGGGGGATGGGATAAATAAAACCCGCGTTCAGAAGTTTTTCAACTTCTGCCTTGATGGCGGCGGCTTTCCAAGGATGCATGGGACGTAAGCGTTGGCGCACGGGTTTCACACCTGGATAGGTTGGAATCTCGTGCACGACAATACTAGGATCAATTCCCGGCATTTCCTCGTAAGACCATGCGAAAACATCTCTGAATTCTTTGAAAAGCTCAGTATAGACTTGAATCTCCTCGGGAGAACAAGTCACACCCACATGAATGTTCTCAACAATCCCCGGCTTAACGGAGATGTTGATTGGAATAGTTTGAGTAATGTTACTCAGATTACCCTCCGAAAAGACCTCGTGCATTAAGATCAGTGTTTGAAGAGGAGGGGAAGGAACCTGAGTAGCATAACGCTCTAGACAATCAGTCATTGCCCCCAAGCTGGGCATAAACGAGGAGCGATGATGTCCATCGCCCCAGGGCAGCTCCTCAAGAGACATAGTTTCAATGATAGCCTCATCTGAAGGAAAAGTCTCTCTGAGAGGATCAGGTGAATCAGCCTGACCAAGCCAGGGGGATTGCGAGTAGACGTCGAGAGCCATGCTCATCGGAGCATGCTGAGGAGGTGGAGGGTCCGATGCGGCAATAATCTCACAGTAGCTGATCTCTACTGGCGTTAAAGGCATGGATTCTCCAAACTCATATACCTGCTCAGGTGTAGGAATAAGCCAGGGGTCATCAGTCCTGGACAACATGTTGACTTGAGTGGTATTCGGTGGCGGTGCGGGGAATATACCCATGAGGACTGGGTCTTTAAAAAGACCAGGTCCTATGCTGTCTGGGGGATTTGGAATTTGATCCACGTATGGCACGTTGTTCTCGGAGCTAGAGGTGAAAAATGACAACTGATCTACCGTGACAATCTTGCCCTCATGAGGGAACTTAATGAATCGAAAGATGGTAGACGGCACGCAGAGCATGGCATGGGTCCAGCTGCGGCCAAGAATTATATTGTATTTGAGTTTAGCGTCAACCACCTCTACTTCTACGTTGACAGTTTTTCCCTGTAATGTGATCGCAAGACTCTCGAGAACTCCCAGGGGTTTAGATTCTCGACCATCAAATGCCTCAAGGGCATTAGGAGATGACGACAAGGATGGAGAGCCAATGGCCTTCTAGTAAGCGGAGGACATAACGCAGGTAGATGCACCCTCATCTACGACGGCCCTATGAATTTTCATACCGTTAATCCCGACTTGAATGACCAAAGCGATTTGATGTGGAAGCCGGGGAGTAAAATTCTCCAGATCGAAGGTGAGAAGGCTCAAGTCGGCGGGATCGATACCACCGATTGCAGACAGTAAAGCCTTTCGTTGTGAAGGACAACTTTGAAGAACCTCAAGTGCAGACATAGCACATGGCGCCTGTGCCAGATCCTCAACAATGCTGTAATGTTGAGCGGCACGAGCATTTGGATTATAAGAGGATCTTCGAAGAACACCCTTGGGAGGTGGTTTCACAACGGGTTCGGGAGTCAGCTTCTCGATTTCCAATGGACCGGAGGCAGGTGGGGGAGGCGGCCCATCCGCAACTGCCTTCTTGGGCGCCTGCCGTGGTTCATTGTAATCCTTCGACCGCGTAGCGATAGTGATAGGTGCATTAGTCTTCATCATGAAAACCTGAGACCCAAACGGTGCAAATGGTGACACATGTTCGACCATCTGGGTCTGCTGAGATGGAAATGGCTCTTTTAAAACAGCCAGAGTCCCTTTAGAGCCTTTAATAAGTTGATTAACCTCGGACCGTCGTGGACAATCCTTAGTGTAATGGTCCCCTTCACAGATGAGGCAAGGGAATTTCGGCTTACGTTGGGAGCCATCCTCGGTTCGAGATTTAGATTCCGGTTTCGGGGCATCAGATTTTTATTTGCCTTTGCCCTTCTTCTTCCCCTTGGAGGATTTGTCTGCAGGATTGGCCTGGACGGCATTCACCTCCGCGGTTTTACCAGAATCAGATGGGGCGGGATTAGCAGAGGTATTGTTGGAAGAATTAGCCTTCTGCTTCCCATTCGAAGACTTCTTCGAATTTTGAGAGACGGAACCAATGACACCATCCACCGCAGGGGTAGGCAGAGCCTTAGTGGTTCCGGGCCGTGGAGCGTTAGTCAAGATGTCATAAAGCGTGCCGGACTGCGAATAGACAAGGTCCAGGTACTAGGCACGCGCGATAGCTTGTTCCTCCGTCACACACGCTCCCATCGCGATATCCTGAGCGATTTTATTCACAAAGGAGGTGGTGAACCAGTGAGTCAAAATCTGATCAGGTATGTGAAACTTGATCAGTCGACGACGGCGCCGCCACTCATGAATGTGATCTGAGATGTGAGTGGCCTTGTCCTACTTCAGAGAAGTCAGGAGGTGCGTCCCGGCCTCATACCGGACCGGTAACTGGAAGTGTGTGAGGAAAGCCATAGCTAACAAGTTGAAATCCTAAAAAATACCACGGGATAGTTCTATGTACCACTTAGCAGCAACTCCTGTTAAAGTACGCTGGAAAAGACGCAAACGGATCGAATCGTCGACCCAAGAGTTAGACGAACACCAGAGGTGATACGTCATCACATGCGCCTGGGGGTCTTCGCCAGCTTTGCCCTCAAACTTGGGACAATCTCCCGGTATCTTGGTGGGAACCGGAGGCCAATATGGATTATGTGAAATCGGATCATTGGTCAACTTCGAAACGTCCGGCAGTTCCAAGGTAGCCAGGAACGGCAATGGAGGGTTAACTGCCATGCCAGTCCCAGGATGAGGTCCGGTACCCATGCTCCACGATGGTTGTGAATATCCCTGCCCCCACGGGTTCTGTCCCGCAGGATTCTGACCGTAGGGGGCATAGTTCATATAACCAGACTGATTTGGATTCTGGTAACCATAGTACGGGGCTTGATAACCAGGGTTCGGGCCCTGATTAGGCGTCTGCCCCGTATAAGCAGTGTTTGGATTTGGCTGCTGAGCGTAGGTAGAACTGGGTGGAGGAGGACAATACTGAGAGCCTCTGGGGTGGTTATAGTTCGGTTGAGACTGACCATGAGGATAATAACCACTCTGAGGATGAGTAGGCTGCTAATAAGTGGAACCCTGCGGAGACTGGTACGTAGGACACAGCTGTTGATTTGGCTGCGGCATTGAATGAACAGGCTGTTGAACAGAGTGAACGGAATGAGAGGGCTGCCCTGAATGAACAGGTTGACCCGACTGAGGGGGCTGGCCTGAATGACCAGGCTG
The DNA here is from genome assembly GCA_034641835.2 of Pinus albicaulis. Classification (NCBI taxonomy): domain Eukaryota; kingdom Viridiplantae; phylum Streptophyta; class Pinopsida; order Pinales; family Pinaceae; genus Pinus; species Pinus albicaulis. Next base: position 915,502,694 of record CM076569.1, read on the forward strand.
GCCCGGATAAACAGGTGGTGCTGGTTGCGCGGGTTGACCTAGTTGTAAGTGAGCCCCAGGTTGTACCGGATGAGCCGGCTGGCCTGGAGGTGGGACACCGGGTTGTACCGGATGAACCGGTTGGCCTGGTGGAACAGGACCAGGTGCTTGCTGGAAACCAGTTTGACTTGAAGCAGAACCATAGGATGGTCCTGGCTGATATGCAACATTAGAAACAACAGGATACTGCGGTTGCATAGGTAAAGAAGGCTGGATTTGCCCCCCAGGACCATAGGCCGGTCCCGGTTGATACCCCGGCTGAGGCTGAGCAGGTTGACCAGAAGGGCTATAATATGGTCCTTGGGGATTGTAAAATGGCCCTTGCTGGCCCGCAGGGTAGCCTTGAATGGGTTGTCCCTGTGGGTCGTACAGATAGCCAGGTTGGCCCGCAGGTAGGCCTTCAAAGGGTTGTGCCTGCGGGTTATAAGCCTGGTTGTATGGTAAACCTTGAGCATACAGATAAGGCTCAGGAGCAGGAAGGCGCAAAACCTCCCCATGCTCGTCATACTAACCTGGGAAAGCATACACGGGAGTGCCATCCTGTGCATAGAGCGAAAAGAAAGATCGGTAAGGATCTTGGGGAAACTGTCCAGCTTCGGCGTTCGGCTGTTGCAAAGACAACCGATACTCCTCCGGAGAGATATTCTCCGGTATAGCAGTAGCTAGATAAACATCTTCAGGAGTTGGCCTAGCCCTAGTAGCAGATGCTGAGACAACAGAAGAAGAGGCAGCCACACAAACAGTGGGCCGAACGGGAACAGAAGTGACGGGCGTCGAAGGGGACACCCCGGGTGTAGTGACAGTTGGCCTCGAAGCAGGAGATGATATTCCCATAGAGGCTGCAACTGAAATAATCTGACACAGAGATCTGTATCCCTGTGGTAAAGAAGGACTGGCTGACGACATGGTAGCCAGCTCAGAGTCGTCTCCCTCAAACAATCTACGCGGGATGTGCTGATAGTCTTCACCAGGAATTTCCTCACCAGAATCACTCATGGTTGATCCTGCTGTTAAATCACGCAAAAGACGGCGAGGACTAGGAGGAAAAACAACAGCAACAAACTGTGAACCCGATGTAAGAGAAAGGAAATCAGCTCCCAATCTCAATTCAGACACAGGGTCTGAAAAGGGCCAATTGAACTCAACTGGTCCTCCAAAGGGTTGCTCGGCGAGAACTGGTCCCCCGTCAGGAAACTCGGAAACAATAGGCTGTTGTGGTTCAACAGAAGGCTGAGAAGCTTCTGAAGAATCGTCCGTGTAAGGACTACCAGTAGACGAAACCGAAGGTTCTGCCACTGTGGAAAAAGACTAGAAGAAAAGAGCAAACACACACACGGGCTGAAAATGAGTTAAGACACACGATCAAATGGTCAACAAGCAATGTCTAAACAGGTGTGTAATCGTGGGCGATTAATTTTACCACATTGGAAAGTAAGAGATTCTACCGTTTCATATTTTAAGAGTCGAGAAACGATAAAAAGATGACTCTATCTCTTTCAGAGTTGACACAAGCGTGAAAGGACAAGCGCTTGATGGTCTTTTCAAGTTTAGGGAGTCAGAAAAGACCAAATGACTGCTCAGGAAAAACTAGGCACAAAGGGTGAACCAAATATCTATGAACTGCAACATACACCTTGGTTTCAATAATGAAACAGAAATCGACCAAGGACTTTCCGTACGTGCAGGTAGTCTCCCCGAATGTTGTGCTCGGTGTATCACGGGTATAGGGCGGCAGACTCGGCTTCCTGTGGATAAAGGATTGAAAACCTAGAGGGGTCTCCCTTTATATACACGACGGTACGGGGAGCGCAAGTCCGTACTAGCGCTGTCTAAAGCCAACAGGCGAATGACAGCTGCTAGGTTTAACGACGCTGGAACACGTCTCTAGCCTAGACCTTCTAAATATGTTTCATTAAGTTCCAATGCTACCTTAGGTTAATTGAAATAAATTTTACAGTTGATCTTCAATTAAGTTTCAATTTTCAGGCCCTATCGTATGTAGTGTCTCGAAAGACTCCTAAATGTAAAGCTATATGCCACAGTGCAACATTTCGTTCGATGAAAACTAGTTAGAGAAGAGTTGAGAGCTTTTACACAAACGAAATGAACGGAAGACAAACAATGAGATCTCTAATGCAACTAATGCAATTGAAAACTTTTCATTCAAAACACTAATCACTAGTGATATGGAAAAGATCACAATTTGCACTAATTAACAAGAGCAAAAGAGATTTTTTTTTATTTTCAATGTTTAATAGCTAATATGCACTAAACAAACTTGAAAACAAATGGAACAACTTGAGAAACGATCTTCAAGAGAGCGAAACAAACAAATTTCACTCAACAACACAAGCAATCAGATCCCCAAATCGACCAAGGTCTCTCAAAACGAAGAAAAGACTCAAAAGCTTCCAATGGACCGTGTGATCTAGGTCCAAGGCAAGACCAAACGAATTTCAAATGAAGGAATGAACAATCACCCAAAAATCGCAACAAAACAATGAACAACTACTTAGAGGATGCGGAGAATCAATCAGACAGTTGACAGGACAATCAAAACACCAAAACTCCCAAGGAGGGCTCGATACACTAAGCCACTAGATGCCCTAGGGCTTAAAACGTGAAATCGGTAGATAAAAGAAAACAACCAAAGGACAGAGGTGAATTCCCAGTCAAACAGGACTCCAACACACTCAGGCAGTCAGAAAATCAAGAAGAAAAACACCGATCAAATCCAGAGAGCTCAAAAATGAGGAAACTCAAAAACCTTACAGGGGTGGCGCGACTGTAAGGGTGAAACTGGCGCTAGAAAGCAATTGGCGCGGGATGGACAAAGGAAACGTGCGCCAATTGGCGCGACTATCGGGTTAAAAACCGCGCCAGTCGAGTTTCTTAGCCAAAATTAAAAACAAGCTACTCCAGAAGCAGACCAATGCAAGCTAAGCAAACCAAGAAGCAAAAACAGTGAAAGAACCCAACCCAGAAGGTTCATCAAGCAAGGAAAAACATAAAACAATCAAGGCGAGACAACACAAACGAGACAGTGAAATCCGGACGATCTCCCTAGTGGAGTCACCAAATTGTTGAGGAGGTAAATCCCCTCTGCGGACAGAGGCGATCCCTACTAGCCCAGCAGGGGTCTAGCAACAATCAAACAATGTTATGACGCAAGCTCCTAGTTACGAATGAAAGACTAGAGATAGAAGCCTACCCGGATTCCAACGCTATGATCCGAAGAAGAAGCATCCCCGTTCCTCAGCCTCGGCAGATCACAATCCCTCCACGATCTCCGCGGATGAACACCTGCACATGGAAGAAACGAACAGATACAAGCATAAAATCCGGCACACGTAACTAAACATCAGTCAGAAAGGATGTTACTCACATTAACATGATGGAAAATGGAGTGGAACCATAATCATAATCATCTATTAAATAATAAACGAAGAGAGATTACAACCAAGTTCTGACGTCGCAGTCTCCTTCGGACGGGTCTGCGGTCGTCCATGTCTCGCAAAGCTCGCCAAGGAAAGGGAAAACCTCTCCGGAGTCTCTTGACAATGGTCTCCTTACATGAGTCGGCCTTAAGGGAAAGAGGGGATTCTTTACAGCACAAAGGCTCTGGGGAATATGGAGATTCAAAGCTTAGGCACTTCAAGACTAGCTTGCCATGGGATTGAGCAGGCTTTTATAGATGGGGAAGGAGGGAGTTGGGATCCCTATTATTATGGGATTGGCCCTATCAACAAGGAAGGTTCCATGGGAGGTGGCAAAACCACTTCCCCTCCATAGAACTCCCGCAGCCAAATCTCCCAATTCAAGATAGGCAATGGTTTGTGAGTTTGCTGGAACTCAACTTCCGCCATCTTTATTTAAAAAACAGTCCCTAAATTGGGTGGCGCGACTGCTGCTCTATGACAGAGCGCCAGTTGGCGCGACCTCTTTGCAGGATTTTCCCCATTGGCGCGAGTACTGAACTGCCTGCCCGCGCCAATGCAAAAAGGGATGTTTTTCATGATTTTTCCAAGGAGATGTCTCAAGGGAAAATGAAGCTCATGCTTAGAGGAATGCATTGATGATGTTTTCAAGGCATGACAATGTTCACAGGTCACAAAATGGGTCCTCCATTGTGCGAGACGGGGAATGGTAGGGACGGTGACAAATTACTGTGTAACACCTAGTATGGTCAACATAAGGGGATCCAAAAATGAAACTTGCTTGTCCACATGTAGTGATTATGCTAGTTGCGATACATACTAGGGAAAGATAGGTTTTAAAGCCATGGGAGTCTTTTCACAAGTCACCAAAGCAACACACCTTCGAAACCCTAATGTAGTCATAAGGTTAACATTTGAGGAATCACATGATGTGTGGGTGCAACATGTAAAGTGTGAATGGGGACAACATCAAAGTTCGACAAAAAGGGGGAGAAGGGAGTAACCGGTTAAGAGTCTCATCCAAACCCTAATGGGCTGAGTGAGAAAAACGGGGAACCCAAAGTTTGAATTTGCACAAAATTTTGGGTGGTGTTGTAGCAGCTACAACACTCTCATAATGCTAAATCTAGGAAATTAGTCTCATTATGATAGGTGAAATCTTAGTAAAAAATAATAATAACTAGAAAACCTTAGAAAAAGATATTTTATCATACCTTTTTATGTCTATATTAAAACAAGAAAAAACCACATAATTTTAATTTTGAGTCTTTGAATTTAAAGATGATCACATAAATAACTATAAGTACTAATTATGTCTGTAAGTTTTATATGCATCTTAACAAATTATCTATTTATATTAAATTTTTAATTTAAAACTATATATAATATATTTTTTAAATATTATTATTGACATTTAATTTTTAATTTTTATTTTTATTTTTATTTTTAGATTAATTCCAATTCCCATGTCCAAAAAATTATTCTCCTCACCCCAGTGATCAAGTTTGAAGAGCATTTCTTAATTTCAATTAGAAGGGCATATATTCATGTCTCCCTTCAGTAATGAAAAGCTTAAAAATAAAAATCACTTTCAATTGATGGTAGTATATTATTTTTACATTTCATTTTCAGAAAGAAAAGAACAACAATCTTTATGTTAATAAAAGAGTGTTACATATACAACTGTGAAGGGGGCTCCATCTTGTGAAGGAGGCTCCATCTTGCATTTCTTACATCTATTATTGGAAATGCCAGCATGAGTATTGAAGACATTTTTATAAGAATTTGGATGGATACCACTGGGAAAGAGGATGTTTCCAAAAGTAGGGAAGTTGAAATAGGTCCCATGGAATAGGATTGAAGTTGAGCAACATCATTAGACATATGTTGTAGGATTTGTGTAGGAATGTTGTTGGTACTAGCAACACCCCATTCGCTATTCCACTCACAGTTTTGGGAATTTGGGCTAGAAGTCAATGATGTGGGAATAGTTTTCATCATTTAAATGGAACATGGATATGCTTGTACACATGGTGAATGAAGCGTTTGTCTCTATTTGAAAAGATTAAGGGAGCTCTGGCTTTTTTTTTTTGGAGAGAGAATTCAGATTAATTCAAAGGAATATTCTACAACAAATCTTCATAGAAAGTATTTGAATGTAGCTACCTTTTATTTAAATACAAAAACAAGTTCCATACACAAAAAATAGGGTTAATCAGAACCAATATATTGAAGAAAGGGGTTTCTTTGAGGTTAATCAAGTCTTGGAAGATTGTGGTTAGCTAAGATTATTGGTTGAAATTTCTTCTATGTTGTCATGCTCATACAAGGTATATTTTCAATATGCATAGATGGATCTCAATATTTATCACCGATATTAGGAGAAACAATTCAGGTGTCTATTCAATATTTTATTAGTCATACTTCAAATAATGGATCAGGGAAATTAGTATTGGACCCACTATCAATGCATTCTTCCTATTCAGTTCCAGTAAATCACATAATTGTAGATTTTTAGGCATGGGTTCAACATGAATTTGTAGCCATGTCTAGTGCTTACATGAAACTACCTCCTTGTGTTGGTGTGTTAAAAATGGAAAGAGGATATTAAGTTGTTCATCATAATTTTTCTTAAAGTGGTGGATATTCCACATCTAAGTCCACCAGATGTTGTTTTTCCTTGATTTTTATCTGCTCTTGAGCCAAATATAGTCTTTTTTCTCCTACAGGGATACAAACTTTATCAACAAACTGTATTGAGACACTTCCAGAAATGGTCATGAGAAGCATAACAAAAGCAAAAAAGAAATTGACTGCTTTTTTAAGATGACACAATGATCTCTTTTCTCTATCATTTACTCGTATTGAAGATCACCATTCTAATAATAAAGTGTCATTTTCTCCAAAAGTAACCCTAGCCAAACATTGAAAACACATCAAGGATATCCTTTTGCACTTCATAAGTACATATGTTCTAAATCATTGCTGGAAATTATTCTCCAGATGGTTTCATACCAAAGACTTTTTCTCATTTTCAGCATCCAAGACATGAACTTTTGAAAGATAATAGTTTAAAACAACATAAATACTTGAAATTTTACAAGCATTTCTTGGTAGAATTCGAATATTAATTTTGAAGTCAAGTCCATGATGTTGTATATGATCAAGTGTCATTTTGAAAGGTAACACAAGAGAAATTTCTTGATGTTGATTTGGGAAAGTTTTAGATGTCTACCTTCACCATTCATAATAGATGTCCAATTGTTGATTTTTCTTATGGTTGATGGAATGTACTATGGTTTTACTTTGGGAAGAAATCTTATCTTCCCAAACAGAAAAAGGGAGAAGATTCTCCCTAATTGTGGTCCAGAGCAAGAAAAACAATGTCATATTGACTAGATCTCTTATTCCGGGTGACAAAGAGATTGTACAATTGAAGACCCTTAGAATAGGGCTCACACTTGGCATTCATATCCATTAGAATATTTTGTAGAAATGTGAAATATGGCATGTGAAAGATTTTACCATGCATGTATCACAGAGATTGAGATGGGTTTGAGCAGATTATTGGCAGATGGATACTTCCTCTTTGTATTGCTCAATGTGAGAAAGAGTGTGGAAAAATAATTAATTGTTGCTAGAGATGGCTTTTCTTATGATTTTGTCACTGGTTGTAAGAAATATTATTGTGAGGGGGCACTAAGGCCTTCCTCCTAGAAGGGTGGAAAGACTCTTTTTTTACAATCGTGGAGCTACCCCGACAAGGTTTTATAACAACAACTCCCTTGGAGCCTGCGGGGCTGAGTATTATGTCTCATCCCGATTATTTTATGAATTTACTGTCACGAACAAGGGAGAATAAAAAAAGCAAGTCTCGTATTTGAATTCATCATCCTCTGTGCCAACGATATCGATGAGCCCTCTTTCTAGAAAGACATAAGATTTATCATGAATTTGAGAGCGTTGATGCAGCTGTGGCAAGCATCGAGAAGAACAAAATTAATGAGAAATAATTTGAGACTGCAACCAGTGAGATCGATATGGAAAAATGGAAGGGGAAGGGTTTGGTCCATTCCAATTATTGGGGGGTTTATCCTACCTGCATCTTTCGCCAAGATGGATCACCATGACCATGGCATTCATTTAGAGTGACTCAACAACATTTCTTTCATTTTGTGGGAAATTGTGGGAAATTTCGAATTAGTACAAGTAAGAGAAAATTTCAATAGAAAGCTGAGGATATTTATGTATTTTTCCATGCTTGTTGAAACTCATGAAGGGTTATTAATTTTCAGCCTTGGGAAAAAATCACATTCCAAAGACACTCACTGACAAATTTTGTTATTGGACTATGAAGGCGATGAGAATTCAACTAGATTTTTTCTTTAGGGTAAACAAATATTGTAAAGAATCAGGGTTTAGGCATCTGTTTTCTTGAAATGATTTTAGATGAGTGATTTTGAATATTTCCAAGGAATTTTTTATATATATGAATGCAGAAGCAGTATGATATCCGAGTGATGATGCTAGAGATTGTAGTTGTTGTCCCAAGAATGGTGGGGGGAATTCTCGTCCATTGTAAGTCGCTCAGGAAATTTCAACACAGTGATGGATGGATAAAGGTTCTTCTAGAAGAGTCTAAGATTGAGATAATGACCTTATGACATTCATGGAGGTGACAAAGCCCAATTCGTTTGAGAGGGACTTGTTCTTTACAGTGCAAGTAGTCTTCTTCAATGCATATTTCTTCATGTACATCATTTCCCCCAAAATTGCACACATGATTTTGGGTTACCCTGAAGAAGAGGTTGTCTACTCCTATATTGAATTCCGCAAGGAACTCGACAATGGAAAAATTCCAAATGTACTAGCCTTTGCTATAGAAATAGATTGTTAGAGGACTCCCAAGGATTCAATACTCAAAGATGTTTGGTCTGTCTAGGGTGTGGGCTTATTAACTATTCGTTTAAGATGACAACACAAAGAAAAAATCAGAACTGAAACATATTTGGGTTAAGCTTCGAGGTTGCAATATAGATGTTGTTTGTCAGCGTTCAATTGAAGAAGATGCTGACTCCTGAATCCTGAGTATGAATGTGCAATAGATGATTCATAATCAATCATGGCTCTTTTGCTGCAAAAAGGGATTTTTCGCAGACTATAGTTCTTCTCCAATTAGATAGGATGAAAAAGGAAAATCTTTCATAGTGGTAGGGAATATCAGTCACGGTTGAGCCTGTCGTTATCATTTTTGAGTTGGAGTTGGTAGCTGAAAATTGAAACTCGACAACCTCCACTCTCTAGATGTCTTACTCTTATTCAATGCTGCAACAACCTCTGAAAATAACCAAGAGCGAAGAGTCTAGTTACCTATGGCTTTAAGCCTTAGGCCTCAAATGTATAAATGTAGTGACAAATTGACAAGTCAAAGTTTAGTAAATTGGTAAATTGCAATTAAAAAAATATATTTTTAAAAAATGTTTGTAGGATGACAACACTTCTTATGAAATTTCATAAAATTATTCAATTTTTTTTAAAAACTTGTAAAACTCAAATTTTAAATTTTTTTTTACTAGTAAATTTTATTGACTACTTCTTTGAAGTGCTAGAAGCCTTGTGAAGGGCTCTGATGTGTTCAATTTTGAACACTGCTTCACCCTCGCCCTCGCCATCCTCACTCTGACTCTCGCATTAGTTGACTCTTTAGTTTGAACACTTCTTAGGGAGTCGACCAATTTTAGCTGTTCGTGCTGTGCGGAATTTCATTTGGCAATTGAAGTTGCACGATGTCTATGAAGGAAACCCTGTCACCATCACATTTAGTGTTGACAAGCATGTTGTCGCAGTCAATGAGAATGAGAAGCGCTTTAGGCAGAGCTGTGATTCCAAAAAAGTCAACAATTCCATAGATTATCAGTTCTATTACATGCTCATGATGAATTTGATAGGATGAATCTGCTATTAAATTTTTATAGGCTAAATTTTTCCTTTTATCACTGATAAGGATGCCATAAGATGCCATAAGGATGTCATGTTCCCCTTCAAAGTGATAATGTTTATTTTGAGCTCATGGTTTCATGGAATGGAAGAATTTGTATTATGTGAGCTGTCCCCCTCAAGGTTCATCTTAATAGAAATTGTTGTTAGAATCCAGAATGGACAGATATTTGTCTTCAAAAAGCAGAGTCGAAAATTTAGGTTTTTGTTTTGATGGATCTTGTGCATGTATGGCATGCCGAGAAAAAACAAGGGGTTTAAAGGAATCAACAATTGCATGATGTTCACTAGCCAAAAATAGCCAACATGGAACATTAAACTACAATTTAAGTTAACGATTATATTTTTATTTTTTTGATAATTTTTTATCCGTGCCTGAAAAAAATCCACCCTCCAGGAGTGGGAGCAAGTGGAACCGTGTGGTGGGAAATTTGCCAGATTTTGAGGAGGGATGCTCTACTCATTTTTATCGTTTGAGGTAGTTGAGGTAGCTGGTTGACACCATAGTTGTGGATATGCACGCCGCATTGGCCTCTTAGGGGAAATTAATCTCAAAGTAAGCTCAAGATGTTGCTCACCTTCCTTGATAGCCTTCCCACCGAGTATTTATAAAATGAACTTCCAGAAATGACCAAGCTGAATATTTTTCTTTTTCTGATTGCATTTAGCTCCTCAAAACTCCATATTTTAATGCCTTGGAATTGATTTTATTGGGCTTGTTTGATTTCGATATCTTGAATATGAGTTGCATGTTGAGTTTGCAGTACTCTTTGACCTATTTTAGTATTTATTTGGTGTGGAACCCATACTTGATGTGTCTGTGTCCTATCAACTTATTGATGGAGATATTTAAACTCCTTAGACCTTTGAGCATGTTGAAATATTAAAGTGACTGCCAGCCTTGGGAAGGAAGAAACAAGTACAAGGCAGCAGAATCAGAGTTTTGAGTGCGTAACACTGTGTAATGAAGAAGCATGAAGAACCGTAAGGAGAAGAATTAAGTTTTTGATGGGCCGCAGCCATAGGTAGCAGATGAAATTAATTTTGATATGGGAAAAGTCATTTTTGTAGAGGAATGAAGATCCTCGTAGATCTATTCTACGGAGGAGCAGAGTAATTAAAAACAGTCATTTCGGGCGTTTAAAGCCTTCAACAACCAAAGTGAATAAAACAGTCAAAGTTTTAATTAAGTGTCTTGTTGATGAGGAATTCTGCGATGCGATCGCAATCGCAAATCACAACATATAAATGATGCAAGGACCGAGTGTCTTGTTGATGTGGCAGAGTTCCGCAGAGGAACGGTTGTACATAATACAACTGAATGTTATATTATAAATCGCCCCCATCAACAGCCGAGGCTCGTGGGTTCACTTGACCACGTGGCGAAATCTCAATGGAATCGCAAGTCTTCAAATCGCAAGGTTCAATCGACGGTCTTTTGTTTTGTGCTCCGATCAAAGGCTGGACCCAATCACATATTATATGCCACATTTGAATGGGAAATCACATCCGTTTGTCCAATCGCAATCAAAAGCTCTTAACTGTTGGGCCCAATTGCAATTTGAAATTGGCAGACCCGATGGCGTTATGCAATGGATTTAATACGTCCAATCGCATCCGGGTTCTTAATCGCAATCGGAACTTTCCAATTGATCGCACCCTTTTGTAATATGCCCCGATTGAAGTGGCAGACCCGATCCATAATATAGGCCGAAGTTTATTTGACTCATCGCATCCGTTTCCGGATCGGCAATCGGAACATTTTTTAATGAGGCCCGATCGCACTCGTTTAAAGTTCAAACTCGATTGCTCTATGAGCCATGTTTTATATGGTCATCGCATCCGGTTGGTCAATCGCAATCGGAACTTTTGATTGTGCGCTTGTTTGTTTAAAGCGTAGACCCGATGGGGTTATGCATTTTCTTTTAATAGTTTTATTTTTAAGTTTTAATATATTTTGTTGTAATGATTTTGATATACATGGCATATAAAAGCCAAAAGTCCTGAGAGCCTGTTTATTGTATTGTGAATTGTTCTCGCACAGCATAGCGGAGCAAAAAGAAAAACATAGCAGTGTTGTAGTGTTTTGAAGAGAGACAGAGATTTTTTTTTGTGGAGCACTGCGTCTGTAGCAGTCCCTATTCATATTTTGTGAATCCCTCACTGTTGAGGAAGAAATATGTAGTAGTTGTTTTTTTAAAGTTCTGTTAATGAAATAGAAGGCATTTTTCATGCCATCTCTCTCTGCAAGAAAAATTTTGTTTTAAATTTCTCTATGTTCAGAGGAGAGCAGCATACTCTCTCCATTTGGAATTTTCAATATTCCAACATGGTATCGGAGCTAGTTCAGGCTCTTTGAATATTTCAAAGAAGCTGAAGAAGAAGAAGACTTGTTGAAGCGTTTTCTCTAGCAGAGTGAAAGCTCAACTGAAGTCAAAAGTTCAGGTATTTCTCAAAGATAACAGAGCTGTTGTTTTGGTTTAAAAGAGTTTGTTCTTTCAGAGAAGGAAAGACATTTTGTATAAGTTTAGTGTTCAGTTTAAGAGCAATGGCTGGACCAAGTACTGGAATGAACATTGGAAATGTTCAGCTTCCACAGTTTAATGAAAAGAACTATGATTATTGGCCCATTACCATGAAATCCCTGTTTGTTTCACAAGACTTATGGGAATTTGTAGAATATGGTTTTGTTGAACCAGCTGATGAGCAGAATTTTAATGCCTTAACTCAAGCAGAGAAGGACTTACTGAAGAACAATAGAAAGAAGGATGCTAAGTCCCTCTTCTATTTGTATCAAGCAGTAAATGAGAGTGTGTTTCCAAGGATAGCAGAAGCTAAGAAATCCAAGGAGGCATGCGAAACTCTGAAAGTAGCCTATCAAGGTATGGAGAAAGTTAAGACAGCAAAACTTCAGTTGCTGAGAAGAGATTTTGAAACTCTTTGCATGAAAGAGACAGATAATGTAGACACATTTTTACACATGTGATTGGGATTGTAAATCAGATAAGGTCCCATGGAGAAACTCTTGAAGAAATAAGGATTGTGGAGAAACTTTTCATATGCTTACCCTCAAAGTTTGATGTTATTGTTACCACCATAGAAGAGACCAAAGATCTCTCACAGTTCACAGTGGATGAACTTCATGCTTCACTGATAACTCATGAACAAAGATTGAGCAGAGATGAACACTCATCTATTGAGAACGCCTTCAAGACCCAGATGCCTTCAGGAAGAGGAAGAGGTCAAGGAAAAGGAAGAGGAAGAGGAAGAAGCCAGAACAGAGGTGCAAGGAACAACCCTTCACATTCACATGGAAGGAGCAACAGTCAGAATCAGAGCCACGGCCAGTGTAATAGCTAGCAAGGTGAAAATCAACACCAACATGCTCATGGACAAAGGTATGACAAATCCAATGTCCAATGTCATTATTGCAAGAAATATGGGCACTATGCCAATGAATGTAGAAAGAAGAAAAATGACATGAAAAATAAGCAGAATGCTAATGTAGCAAAAGAAGAAAAGAACCCAAGTAATGTGTTGTTAACTTGTAATGTAGCACAAGATAGAAATGATGATGTTTGGTTCTTAGATTTAGGATGTAGTAATCACATGACTGGGAACATAGCAAAGTTTTCCAATCTAGATGAAGAGATTAAATCTGAAGTAACCACAGGGACTGATACTAAGATCTCTGTAAAAGGAAAAGCTAGAGTTAGTATTTGAGCAAGAAATGGTGAGCAGAAATTTTTCCCTGATGTGTATTATGTTCCAAGTTTGAAGTGTAATATTTTGAGCGTTGGGCAGCTCATAAACAAAGGTTACAATGTAATATTCAAAGATGATGTGTGCACAATAAAAGATATACCTCCAAGCAAGAAAATCATTGCTGAAATTCAAATGACCAGCAATAAAATGTTTCCTCTCAAGCTCAACATTGACTTGAAGCAAAAAGGAAAGAGCATAGCAGCTGTAACACAAGAAGCCTTCTATAAGGAAGAAAAAGATGAAAATTGGTTATGGCACTTGAGATTTGGACATCTCAATTTCGGAGGATTAAATTTTCTGCATAGAAAATGAATGGTAAGAGGTTCTCCATTGATTGAGAAGCCTGACAACCTATGTGAAGGCTGCATCTTGGGAAAGCAACACAGAGAAAATTTTCCTTCAGGGAAAAGAATAAGGGCGAAAGCACCCTTAGAGATCATTCACTCATATTTGTGTGGGCCGATGCAGACAGCATTAGTTTCGGGCAGCAATTACATGCTAACCTTCATAGATGATTTCACAAGAAAAGTGTGGGTTTATTTTCTAAAATATAAGAGTGAATTTTTTCAAAAATTTCGCCATTTTAAAGCTCTCGTAGAAAAACAGAGCGAACTGCACATTAAAGTCCTTAGAACTGACAGAGGAGGATAATACATATCAAAGGAGTTTCTGCGTTTTTGCAGAAAGAATGACATACACAAACAATTTACCACAAGGTACACACCGCAACAGAATGGAGTTCCTGAAAGGAAAAATTGAACCATAATGGAAATGGTGAGAAGCATGCAAAAGGAAAAACGCTTGTCGAATGAATATTGGGCAGAAGCAGCAAACTGTGCTGTGTATATTTTGAATAGATGCCCCACAAAAGCAGTGATGAACAAAGTTCCAGAAGAAGCGTGGAGTGGCAGAAAACAAGGAGTCACCCACATGAGATTTTTTGGGTGTGTTGCATATGCACACATTCCAGAAAAATTGAGAAAGAAGCTGGATAGTAAGGGGGAGAAGTGCATTTTCCTTGGATACTGTGAAGATTCCAAAGGATACAGACTATATAACTCATCCACAAAGAAGTTTTTAATAAGCAGAGATGTGCAATTTATTGAAGAGGAAGCATGTGATGGAAGCATTTAGAAAACAATCAATGTTAAAAAATGTTTGCCTCATGATGAAGATGAAGGAGATGTGGTTGAATTTAACAACCCATCTGTAGCACAACCTCCACCAGCACAAGGACAGCAAGGGACTCCTGAAGCGGCAGCAAGAACACCCTTGAGAAGAAGTGGCAGTGGTTCACCATGTACACCACACAGAGCAGAATTCAATGCTTCATCAAGCACGTCTACACCAAGTGAAAGCGGAACAAGATTCAGAAGCATCAGAGAAATCTATGAGCAAGGAGTGGCAAATGAAGGTATTAATTCCTTATTTGCTTTGTATTGTCAAGTTTATGATCCTATTCATTTTGAAGATGCTATTAAAGATATAAAATGGATAGAAGCTATGGATGATGAGATTAAAGCCATAGAGAATAACAAAACATGGGAGTTAGTTGATCTCCCAGAAGGTAAAGAAGTTATTGGTGTTAAATAGGTCTATAAGACCAAAAACAATGCTGAAGGAAAGATAGAAAGACACAAGGCCAAACTTGTTGTCAAGGGATATAAGCAGAAGCAAGGGATTGATTATGAAGAAACTTTTGCACCAGTTGCAAAAATGGAGACAGTGAGAGCAGTGCTGTCCATAGCAGCACAAAACAAATGGAAAGTATATCAGATGGATGTAAAATTTGCATTTTTAAATGGAGTTTTAATGGAAGAGGTATATGTGGAACAATCTTTAGGATATGAGAAGAAAAGCCAAGAGCATAAGGTCTGCAAATTAAAGAAAGCTCTTTATGGGCTGAAGCAAGCACCAAGAGCGTGGTACAGTAGAATAGACTCCTATCTATTGGAGAATGGATTTGAAAAATGCGAGGGAGAACCCACCCTCTACATCAAAGAAAAGGATGGTAAGCTATTGATTGTTGTTTTATATGTTGATGATTTAATTTTTATAGGTAATGATGATTACCTTGTTGAAAATTTTAAAACAGTCATGAAAAATGAATTTGAAATGACTGACATGGGTTTGTTGAGATACTTCTTGGGAATAGAAGTAGAGCAAGGTGAGAAAGGGATTTTTATATCCCAAGCAAAGTATGTGAATCAAGTTTTAGAAAGATTTAATATGTAGGAGTGCAAAGCTGCGATTACTCCCACAGTAATGGGATTGAAGCTGAGTAAAGATGACAGCAACAAGGATGTTGATCCAATTTTGTATAAAAGCATAGTTGGAAACCTCATGTATTTGACTGCAAATAGGCCGGATATTATGCATGTTGTTAGTCTAATTTCCAGATTTATGGAGAAGCCAAAAGATGTACATTGGAAAGCAGCAAAGAGAATTCTGAGGTATGTGAAAGGAACAAAAAGATTTGGTATTTTGTATATAGCTTCAGAAAATTCAGAGTTAGTTGGATACACTGACAGTGATTGAGCTGGAAGTGTAGATGATCGGAAGAGCACTTCCGGTTATGTTTTTCATATGGGTTCAGGAGCCATTTCATGGGCTTCTAAGAAACAACCTATTGTAGCATTGTCTACAGTGGAGACAGAATATGTGGCAGCTACAACAGCAACATGTCAAGCAATTTGGATGAGAAGAATGTTGAGAAGTCTATGTCAAGAACAGGTAAAAGGGACAGTGATTTATTGTGACAATAGCTCAACTATTGCATTGTCAAAGAATTCTATGTTTCATAAAAGGACAAAGCACATAGACACAAAATTTCATTATATCAGAGAATTGGCGAATAATGGAGAAATTGTTTTACAGCATTGTAAAACAGAGGAGCAATATGCAGATATTTTAACTAAACCATTGGGATAGAAGACCTTTGAATTTTTAAGAAATTGATTGTGTATGATTGATAACCCAGCAGCTGACTTTAAGGGGGAGTGTTGAAATATTAAAGTCACTGCCAGCCTTCGGCAGGAAGAAACAAGTACAAGGCAACATAATCAGAGTTTTGAGTGCACAACACTGTGTAATGAAGAAGCATGAAGAATCATAAGGAGAATAATTAAGTTTGTGATGGGCCGCAGCCACAAGTAGCAGATGAAATTAATTTTGATATGGGAAAATTCATTTTTGCAGAGGAATGAAGATCCTCGTAGATATATTCTATGGAGGAGCAGAGTAATTAAAAACAGTCATTTCAGGCGTTTAAAGCCTTCAACAACCAAAGTGAATAAAACAGTCAAAGTTTTAATTAAGTGTCTTGTTGATGAGGAGTTCTGTGATGCGATCACAATTGCAAATCGCAACATATAAATGATGCAAGGACTGAGTGTCTTGTTGATGTGGCAGAGTTCCGCAGAGGAACGGTTGTACACAGTACAACCGAATGTTATATTATAAATCGCCCCCACCAACAGCCGAGGCCCATGGGTTCACTTGACCATGTGTCGAAATCTCAATGGAATCGCAAGTCTTCAAATCACAAGGTTCAATTGGCAGTCTTTTGTTTTGTGCTCCGATAAAAGGCCGGACCCGATCACATATTATATGCCACAGTTGAATGGGCAATCACATCCGTTTGTCCAATCGCAATCGGAAGCTCTTAAGTGTGGGGCCCGATTGCAATTTGAAATTGGCGGACCCGATGGTGTTATACAATGGAGTTAATACGTCCAATCGCATCCGGGTTCTTAATCGCAATTAGAACTTTCCGATTGATCGCACCCTTTTGTAATATGCCCCGATTGAAGTGGCAGACCCAATCCATAATATAGGCCAGAGTTTATTTGACTCATCGCATCCGTTTCCGGATCGGCAATCGGAACATTTTTGAATGAGGCCCGATCACACTTGTTTAAAGTTTAGACCCGATTGCTCTATGAGCCATGTTTTATATGGTCATCGCATCCGGTTGGTCAATCACAATCAGAACTTTTGATTGTGTGTTTTTTTGTTTAAAGCGCGGACCCGATGGGGTTATGTATTTTCTTTTAATAGTTTTATTTTTAAGTTTTAATATAGTTTTTTGTAATGATTTTAATATGCGCGGCATATAAAAGCCAAAAGGCCTGAGAGCCTGTGTATTGTATTGTGAATTGTTCTCGCATAGCAGAGCGGAGCAAAAAGAAAAACACAACAATGTTGTAGTGTTTTGAAGAGAGACAGAGATTTTTTTTTGTGGAGCACTGCGTCTATATCAGTCCTTATTCATATTTTGTGAGTCCCTCACTGTTGAGGAAGAAATCTGTAGTATTTTTTTTTTTAAGTTCTGTTAATGAAATAGAAAGCATTTTTCATGCCATCTCTGTCTGCAAGCAAAATTTTGTTTTAAATTTCTCTGTGTTCAGAGGAGAGCAGCTTACTCTCTCCATTTGGAATTTTCAATATTCCAACAGAGCAACCAAAATTGTGAAGGAATTCTATAGCTTTGGCTATTGTTTGACAAGTCAATGAAACCCTCAGATAAATAAATAAGTCAAAGTTGAAAATTTTGTTCTGGACCTTGAAATTGAACATAGAACATAGCATCAGTCTTGTCAGAGCTAGTGAAACCACTAGCAGACAGCGCATCAAAACTTCCCCATAGAGTTTGGTCCTAAGAGCCTGCCTTTGATGGATCGGCTATAGTCCATAGAGCTTGCAATTCAAATACTTGGGTGGGAATCTCTCCATAAAACAAATTATTGGAGAAATTGAGAACGTGCAAAAGAAACCCTGTCAACTGGTTATGTTCCAATGATAACAAGTGTAAACTCTGTATGCCCTTCCAACTGACAGGTATTGTACCAATTAAATGATTATAGCCCAAGTTGAGATACATTAAGCTACTCTAGCAGACTCAATACTCATTTCAAGCTCATTTAGTCAACTGGTTATGTTCCAATGATAACAAGTGTAAACTCTGTATGCCCTTCCAACTGACAGGTATTGTACCAATTAAATGATTATGGCCCAAGTTGAGATACATTAAGCTACTCTAGCAGACTCAATACTCATTTCAAGCTCATTTAGCCGCTAATTCTACCTACAGGATGCTACGTAGTGATTGCAATTCTTACTTCTAATACAAAGAAGTAAGAAGTAAACAAAAGGACACTGTAAAATAATTAGAAAATCTCATTGCAAAGTAAATCTGTAGAGAAGAGCTATGCAAAAAATTGCAGGAATTGAAGGTAAAACTCGTTCAATAAAGCTATCGCAAAAAATATTCTTTTACCATTCACCAGGTTTAAAATACTGCAAATTTTAATGCAGCCATAGAGTATATTGTCGTGCCATAGAGTATATTGTCGTGCATAGGAAGGAAAAGAGGATAAATATGATCAGTGAAGTAGATCCCGTGTGTCTAATAACACAACTCAGGAAATCCTTCTACACGAACCTCATAAGCGTTGGCCCTGCCAAAGAAGAGAAAACTATGAGGGCGTAACGTCATATATTAATGTATGTTACCTAGATCAGAATAGTAGTCAAAACTTCAGGGTTTCCTTATGACAGTCATGGAGAATAGGGAATTAGAATGGATAATTCTCGCAAGTTTCTTAAAATTGTTTGTTCATGGAAAATGCATCACTATTTCTATATATTAGACTTTGAGTTTGAGTTTTATTGATGGAAAGATCTCTTTGTCCATTGTATTTGATTCATATATGCGCTCTGTATGCAATGAGATCTGCTAATTCCACTATTGTTTATTAGTCAATGAGGTGAACTACAGACATCAATGCAGTTCCTTTAATCATTCCATCCATCTAATCTGTATAATGTTGACCACATTTTCCATGAAAGCATCACCCTATACATGAGCAACCCCAACCTTATCGTTGATGATGTTACAATTCTTTATTTCCGTAGCACCCTAACTTATGCGTCATCAACAAGTACAACAGAAGGAAGAAGAGCCTTCTTTTTTCCCTTCACCGCTGGAAGAAACCTTGAACCAAAGGGGGCCATGTAAACTATAACGGCCCAACTGCGATGCTCTTTTATTAGGAGAGACGTAGACTTACTTTTATGAATTCTTTCTTGAGGGTAGGGAAATAAATAAGGGGGCTCCCTTCTCCCTCCCCACGAAGCTTATCTAGAATGAGTTTGGATTAATAATGTTCAGTAAGTTGAGAAGACACCAGTTACAAAACAGGGGAAAATTATGACAACGTATTTATCATGGAAGAGGTCTCAAATCTGTGTTGTCAGGCAGGAGATATCAGAAATATTTTTCTTTGATCTTATGATCATATATTTATATTATGAAATCTGGATGTTGTCTAACCCCTTGATTCCTATAGTTTCAGTTGGGTATACTGGAATGAACATGCCTCCGTATGTGGCGGACATTTCTTATCGAGCCATTAAAATGTCCTGCACAGACCTTGATAAAAATATACACCACCCGGTGGAGTACGATCATTTTACTTCACCTACACCAACCATCCCAACGCCAATGAGTTTTTAGATACAGTCTTGCCTTCTGATGAGGCTATCTTAGAGGTCATGAAAGATTAAGAATGCTCTTGGGAAGAGATGCATCATGTTCATCCTTTATTTCTAAATTAGACAAGATAGTAGATAGAATTAATTCCTTTAGCGATCTGTGACAACCGATAGCCCTGGAGATAGATCCTCCTTTTCTTATGATCATATATTTATATATTATGAAATTTGTTTCGCTCAAGGCTGCAGGGAAGTGTTCAATGAAGCCATCCATTTCCAATTTCTTGCCTCGCGTGCTAGGCACCAAACTCTCCAATATCTGGCAGGTGCCTTACTTGCACTGGGCGTACTAGATGGACATCTCTTCTATAATCATCTGTTGTGAACATGAGGAACTTCCTTTTTATCAGGTAAGATTGAACAGGGGTTTAACAGGTATCCATTGATGTGTTCTTTCATTTCTCCAAAATAACTTTCTATAATGTGTGTTATAATTTTTTAGGGTACTTATCTTCTTTTCTTTATCTTCTGAATTTTATTGTGTATGGTTCTATGGAGAAACACATATGTCTTGAAAATTACAGATTCTTTATTGTGTATGGTTCTATGGAGAAACACATATGTCTTGAAAATTACAGATTCTTTATGGCACTCCAAATTTCCATTTATACTATAATTTGAGAACCAGTTTTCATCCATAGCCCTTCACAAGATGACGTTTCTAATTTATTTTCTATATTTTTTTGTCCACATTTGGTTTTGTGAAATATTTGTTCAAAAATTATTTCAGAATATTGTTCTGTTTTCTCTAGTCCAGTTTTTTGGACAAAGATATCTCACTGGTGAAATTTAATAATTCTTTATCTGTATTAATTTTGTGGTACAAATTCTATAGCTATTGAAAATGTTCTATCACTTCTTTCAGGTACTTTCCATTTTTTTGCGGCATGTAACATCCAAGTTTCTGGAATGCAGTAGTGAAAGAGCATGTGGAGACAACCCCCAGATTTTAAGGAGATTAAATGACATGTAAAAATAAATATACGTCTAATTATATTTGATAATAAAAAGTTTGATAATAGAATGAAACATAGGTTAGTCTCATGGATTTTCATCTCCATAACCTTGGATACCCAATTTACATATTTGAAATGTCCTTCATTAAAAGTAAAATGTTTTGCATTACATTTCACTATTTTGGGCACATTGCAATTTTTTCACTTAAAGTTTCATGGTCACGGAATCATGGGGATCATGCTCCAAACCTTGGTGAGTGTTTCACTATTTAACGTTAGGTTTTAATCAACATTGGATCAATGTTATCAGTGTTGACAATGCCTTGTAAGAGTGATTTGCTTATCATTGGGGACTTAAATTCTTCTGACAAGGATTTGTCACAAGTGGTGACATCCCCATAATCAAGATTCATTATAAGGGATGATACCTTTATATCAAGGATTTGTTACTTGGGTCGACATGGTTGTAATAAGAAACTAGGCATGTCCCTATATCAATATCAGTATGGAACCCCATATCTAGAAAATGGTTGACTTCATCAAAGTACGAGCACTGTCACACCCATTAAATGATTTGAGACAACTGGGGTATTCCCTATATGGTCCCAAAGCTTTCTAGGAGTGGCCACTAATATTTGACAAGGATTTGTTTGTAGAAATTTATGTTCTCTTGGTGATTTACTGTCACCACTAACTAATTGTACACCAATATTTTCATGTTATTTAAACAAAACATTGTCCTAGTCAACAACTTGACTTGAAAGTTTCCTAGTCGAACAAATGAAAAGAACAAGAATAGGTGGCCTTTTATGATCTTGGAGGAATGGTGACTTCACTATTACCTCAATAGAAGAAAACATAAATGCTACTATCTTGCTGGTGCAGGTTTTAGCCTTGGCCAATACATCGCTGCTTTTGAGAATAGATGGAAGAGTTGCTTCTTGCACAATGGTCATACACTCATATCCCACTGTGTTGTTTGCCTTGAGTGTCAATGGTGAGATATTGTGCTGGTCAAATCTATATTGGCTCAAATAATTAGCATCCCCAGTAACCTTCACACTAGTTTTTGGATTTGTTTTTTCAATAGGACTCAGCATTGGTTTCTTTTGACCCACAAGATCCACTGAATCAAATTCATTATCTTCATAGTCATCTTTAGACTCATATTCCTCATCAATGATATTTAGTGCTTGGATACGAGAGGATTTAGAGTCTCTTTTGTTCAACAAGTCACCTTCTCCTTGGCTGCCTCTTGCAGAGACCCTTTTACCTCTAGAACTTCTAGAGAATCCATTATTATCATTATTTCTATCACACTTTAGCCAACCAAACATAGATATACCCCACTTATTAAACTAGTTATCCAAATCCACTTCCTCTTGAATTGGGCTTTGAATTGGGCCTGCCTTCTATTACTACTTATTTTATTAAAATACCTTGTTTTGAGGAATTTTTGCGGAGACGGTGAGGTTATGTTCTCCAAGTCATCTTTAGATCTGCAACCTTTATGACTTCTTGCACAACCATCACTCTTTCCAATATTGCATAATCTCAAGTGCTATGTACAAAGGTGAACCACACAATGTTTCTACTATCCTTTGGGCTGGTTGGGTCCTTGATTTTGCAATTTTCAGTACCACATTCTTGTCATTTGTTGATAGGAGAATTCTATGGTTTTGAGTCCCTATGTATAATATCATTGTTTTCACGTAGAACTTTAAGTCCAACAACAAGTTGGATAATTATTTTTCTCGCAAAAAATTTTGAAACCCTTCCATGGTGTTGAATATATGCAACTAAATCACCACTAGACATAAACTTTGTTACTCTGCACAAATATGGTGGCCTTGTGCAAGCACCAATAAACTGGACTATATTTTTATGCCATACTTTCCCCAAATTGAACACCTCTTGGACTATTGAAAAATGTGTTGCAGTACACAACAAAGTTTTCATGACTAAACATGTTGTTTTGGTTAGCATTGTGGAAGCTTCTTTGAAAAATTAACGCTCCCTATTTCTTGCAGTGACGGTACATCCATTTCCTTGTACATATCTGGTTGGATTCCCATCACAAAAGAATCAAATCTATCCTACACATGCATCCAAGGGTCCATGCCTAGCCTTTGAAATTTCAAACCATAAAGATGTTTCTCTTTAAGAAAAACACAAACAATGTCAAAATTCTTCTCATTTGAAGCAATAATTGATTACTGAAAAACGTTTGAGTGAGTTTCCTCATTTACCTCTTCAATTGTATTAATAAACTCGTCATCATGTTTAAAAGAAATCCGGGAAACTTTGTGAACCTCTTTCGTAACTATAGCTTAAAGTAAGTTTTTTCCTCTCTTTAGGCACACCAAAAATTATCTTATCAATATCCATATGGAACCCCATATCTAGAAAATGTCCGACTTCATCAAAGTATGAGCACTTTCCCACCCATCAAACAACTTGAAACAACTGGGGTATTCTCTATATGGTCCCAAAGCCTTTCATGAGTGGCCAATAATATCCAATAACTCATAAAAACTGTCCATGACAGAGGGATTTCAAGGACGATTGACATGGTTGCTTTTCATCTTTGTTTCATGCAAGTTGGAAAAGGGCACAACCTGTAGATTTTATTTGGTAAATATTTTTGTCGTACTCTATTGTTTAGGTGATATTATAAAAATGATGTGACGTGGCTCCAATCAAGTAGACAACATTGTTATTCTGCACACAGAGGAAGCTATGGGAAGATATGACACCGAAAAAATATTCAAAAGGAGAGAAATATGAACATTGTAGGGCATTTAATGTAGATCAAACATATATTAAGTTAGGAAAACACAAAGAAAATTACTCCTAAGCCATGAAAAACATAGATAACACAGTTTGAACAAATCCCCGTGGAGACTAACACATTCACCACGATTACAATAAAAAAGAGAAAAAACATCAATGCATCTAATAATGGCAATACATACCCAACTATAAATCAATATGATACATTTCTATATCTTTTGAATCATAGTGAAAAAATTTGAAATTGTAATTTTCTTACCTGCCTAGATGCCTCTTCTAATAATATAAACCTAAAAGACAAATTTTCAACCAGAAATTGATCTCGAAGGCATGGGAGAGAAGCATGGTTGATAGAGGTAAGATGAGTAGTGTTACAATTACCAATAAGACCAAGTAAGAAGTGAAGGATTTTGATGGTTTCTCTCAAGATCTCCGATGTAGTTAGAGAGTTAAAGCGTTGTTGTGATTGACCTCTCAAAAAGAGGACAAGTTCAAAAACGAAAACCATGGTGATTAGATAGGATGTCAAGCCTTAAGGCATGTGGAACTAGAAGCCTTAGGATCCTTATGACTTGTTGGCATATATGATAAGGAAAGTACACATGTCCTTGCTGCTCAAAAAATGGATCGAAACGTGTTACACTATACAATAATCTTTGGATTTAATAAAATCTAGAGAAATTGTCAACCCCTTTCATTTCTTTGTCCTTCAAATCACTTATTCAAATTTTTATGGGTGGGTTTTTAATAATTCACAAATAATCAGAGCTTGATTCTCTTATGCTTTGTTTTTTCAAAAAATCATGCCTCGCACAACATGTTTCAGAAGGTTCCTACAAGATGGTCCATGTAATATGGACAAACTCATTATTTACCCTTTGATATGCCCTTATTGACTATTTATATTATCATTAAGAGTTTAGAACCGTTGTAAAAATAAATAACACTAGGAAGCTTGTCTAAATAGATGTTTATGATCTATATAGTATATACAATGAATGATGCATGCACCAATTATAGAAACACCAAATTTTGAGAGGTAAATCTACCTTCAAGGTAGCCTGCAACTCCAATGTTGCTGGAGCTTTCAATAGCTACATGTTTTCTTTAGCAAGTTGAAGTATCTCCCTATTTCTCTCTCTCTCTCTCTCTATCCCATTATCTATATATAATAGGCATCCAACAAGGGAGGTAGAAATACTGAAAGCATTTGGTTGGATTCTAGACCAAAAACTCAAAATATTGGAGAAGACAAGTGAAGTAATACTAAGCAACAAATTATATTTGTCATATTTTTCTTCTCTAGCACAATGAGAAAGACACCATCTCCTGGATGCAAATATGCAGAGATCAAAATGATTCAAGGGTTAGTTTTCAGCTCCATCTTTAAAATTCACCCATTCCATGTTTTATGTATTTTCTAGTTCAAACTTATGAAGTCTATTCACTAATTTTTCTTTCAAAACAGGTTGTTAAATACTACAAAATATGTATGTCTCGACATGGAAGTTAATGATGGAGTGTGTTGTTGAGAAACCAAAAGTTACATTGTTGTTGGTCATTTTTATCTATGATTTAGTATTACCTCTTTTGCTTCAATAGAATTAAGTCCATTTTGTACTAGCAAATAATTGAACACATTTTTTTTTCCAATGTCTTGCACTCTTAAAGTGAACTCATAATTGTGTTATTGTCTTGTGTTCGTTGATGTAAAGAGATAATATTACTGTGATAAGTTTCAAGTTTTCTATTTGTTGGTTTTTGTCATGTTTTAAGTGCGGACTTGTGAAATTCCAAGTCGCATGTCGCTTTATGTGAAGGGGATATATGTGTGTGTGTGTGTGTGTGTGTGTGTGTGTGTGTGTGTGTATTCCCCTATGGTTCTCCGGAGAACCGTGTTACATTTGCACATAAGTTTAGATATCATTCATATATCTAAAATTTCTAATTTTTAATTTGAATATTTACGTGATAAAGGAAAGACAAAGGTACCAATTATAAAAAGTCACCCAACAAGAACAACATTGAAATTTTTCTTTCATTCAACCTGTAATATGTTGCATATTTTTTCAGCAATTCTCTTCTTCCATATGCTATCCACTTATGACATTTCCTTTGCAATATTTGGTGCATTTACGAGTTATATGTCATTTGTAGGCTATAAATTTTTTCATAGTTTCAATTCTAATTGAGAATTCAACTTAGTATATTGAGTCTCTTATACGTAACTATTTTTCCCTCCACCCACTTTTCATAACTTCCATAACCATTAGGTAGGGATTTGCATCTTCGATGATGTTTTTCTTGTTTGGTAAAAGATTTTTAAGAATTTAATTTATTGAAAGTTGTAGAACTTACAATCTATAAAATTTTAAGATATAATTTGTAAAAGTATAATTCTTTAAAGGGTACTAGCTCAATGGAAGAGCACCTACTTTACAAGCAGGAGGTTGGTGGTTCAATTCCATCGTGCCCTGATATTCATATGGAATGACGACGATCAGTTTTTGGTGACGGAGACTCTTTTGACCATCGCCAATGAGCTTATGGTGACATTTTTTTACCCTCACCAAAGTATGAAATGGTGGCAGTCAACAAACGCCAACATATATACACATTAATAGTGATGACCATGAAAGGCCAGTCACCATAAATAATTTTTGTTGATATGAAATGGTCAGGGTCACTATTTATCATTATATTCATTATTCGTGACGAACCTTGATGTAAGAAATGAACTTACGATGGCATTTTTTGACCCTCACTAAATATTAAAATGTGACAGTCAATGAACGTCATCATATATATGCACTAATAGTGATGCCCATGAAACGTCCATCACAAAAAATCGTTGTTGTTCATATGAAATGGTGACGGTCACTATCTGTCATTATAATAAATATTTGTGATGGAACCTGAATGTCACCACAACACATACTTTGGTGACGCCACCTTTGGTGGCGTTTAGGTTTTTGGTGATGGAGGCTATTGGCCATCACCATTGGTCATATAAAATGGTCACGATCACTATCCATCATTATAAATCATTATTGGTGACAGACCTTAAATGTCACCACAACACCTATACTTTCAGCGATGCCACCTTTGTTGATGTTCAGTTTTTTGTGACGAAGGCTATTTTGACCCTCACCAATGAGCTTATGGTGACATTTTTCACCCCTCACCAATATCCTTTTTTCTTGTAGTGGATGAAATGGTATATACAACCCTCGACAAGTTTACCAGGGAATTGTGAATATTCATTCACATGATTAGTAGACATGATAAGCTACTAGATTTGGAACACCTATGGAGTGACTTCACTTAGGAGGATTTGAGGCTTAGTCTCATCAATGGTACTACTAGAGTAGTGGAAAGGGACCAAACACAGAGAAGGAAGAAAAAAATGTCACTCTTTATAGAAAGGGAATATGAAATAAGGGTTTGAGATGGGAACATCAATCTAAAGGATAAAATAAGTATAAATATTTTTCAAAGGTCAATTTATTCAGATGTGGTGAGCTTGGTCACTAAATTAGTTAGTATCCAAAGAGGAGGAAGGACAAGAAAGGGAGGAAAAAATTATCTTAAGGAGAGATTGAGTATTTTTCCATGAATTTTGAGGATGAATTAGTTGTGGTTGCATCATTATCCTCAAGAAGTGGAGGAGTATAATACTCTAGTATTTAAAACCTGGTAGGATCCTAGGGAGGAGTAGCAAATAGGTATAGATCTCTCCCGGGAGCGATTGATTAGTAGATCAGATCCAGTTGTTGCGTATATGATTCCTAAATTAGGTTGTTACCTTTTCTATCGAAGCCCATGATTTAAAGTCGGAGGATGATTGAAATGCCAGCAATGTGTAGTCAGTTATTTGAGAGATAGTGTAGAGTGCACTAGGCGTAGTGAGACACTCAAGAGATAGTTGTAGTGACTTAAAAAATCAATGAAGAGATTAATACATAGGTGCACTAACATCGTAACACACAGTTGGGAGGAAGGAAATATGGATTTGACCGTTTCTAGAATCCAAGGTGCAGTTCCATAAAAAGAGACTCTAGTGTAGGGGAATTAACAATGTGAGATTAGGGTATGTGCAGTAGCATTGTGGAGAGTGACTAGCAATGTATTTTATTCACAGTGTTTTATAGTGAAAGGAATTCAGATAAATTAGAAGACATGAAAAAATTCATTCACTAAATGGATCATAGATGTTAGAAGAGAATAGTGTGGATCAATTCTGCTACAACACGTTCCCAAACACTAGAAAGTGGCTAATATACTCACAAACGCCTTCAGTAGGTAAATGTTTGTCTACTTTAGAGAGAAACTAGGTATAGTGGAAAACATGTTTCGTGCTAAGAGAGAATGTTAGATTATGGTTGAAACACATAGGTGTTCTAGTCTCTATGATGTCTAAGAGGCTAAGGAACATGAGATCTCTAAGACCCAAAACAATATTCACAACAAAATGTTATGAGACACATTAATTAAATTATTTAGCCATAATTAAAATATTTCATAAGTCTAACTTAGGAAAATTTGTTAAGTAAATTGAATTAATCAAGGAATTTAAATTTTTTCTTAGAGACTTATAGAAAATTTGATTGACAGAGACAATATGATCTTCACCATCAATTGAGATGTGATCATTCTTGTTGAGACTCGAATGAGATATTATAAGAACATGTTGAATCGTTTGGAAAAGGAATTAGATCAATTACGATTTGAGTACTTATACTACCAAGTTGCAAGTACTCAACAAGGGTAGAATCAAAGCTAGGGAAGTATTAGTAGTAGGGGTTCAACAGATTTTTGTGAGAAAGAGTTTGGATGTTAGGTCCCTATAATACTAGTATATCCCCTTATTTTTATTGTCAGTGTAGCCCCCTTATTATTATTTATGTACCCATGTAGTCCCCATTTTCTTTTTATTGTGCCCCATAGAAACTCATTATTTTTTTTGTTGTGCCCTTACATTATTATTGTTGTGTCGGCTAGGATTATATTGTGACCCCTTGGACCCCTATATATAGAAAGGAATTTTTTTCATTTGAATCATCCAATAATTTCTCATTTATGTAATGTAAAGGATTTTTTCCCCTCAAAGAGGATATGTTCTACGTTTTTGATCTACTATGTCTATTGTTTTTTGAGTTGGTTGCATAACATTTGGTATCAAAGCCTAGGATTCTAAGGTTTTGCTTCTTCAAATAGGTCAAATTGGAATTTTCGCTATAAATTTTTTTCTACGAGGATTTATAAGTTGAAATTTTTACAAAGTAGATCCAAAATAGTGATGAATGTTGTGTCAAATTTTTAAATATTGGTTCTCTGTATTTTCAAAGATATGATCTGTGGAAGTTAGGATTTGCAGGCTCCACAATTTAATCTCAAACAAGTGGCCGAGGGAAAATCATCATAAAATTCGTTTCATGCATAAGATTTGAATTATGTAAATTGTTAAAAATTGCATGGACATTAGTTTCTTTTTTATCGATTTCAGATCCGAAGGTCAAAATAGTGAGACTTGGCACGTCGTACCAGTTCGCTCTATTGAACGTGTCCATAATTAGGTCATTATGCGAAATCAGGCATAAATTTCCCTAGAAGAATCCAAATTATTTCTGACATGTGGCATTGGAAAGAAGACTTAGAGGGCTACTATAGATCCTATTTTCAAATATTGTGAATCTAAAATCATAGAGATACATCAGGTTCAATATCTATCTCCTCAAAAGCAAGAAAAAGGTGTGCACTTTTTTTAAATTGAATAATGTTTGTTTGAAAATTCAGTTTGAAGTGATTCCAAGGGAATATTTAAGAATATATATGATTATTGGGTTCTAAAATTCCTCTGAAAAGAAATTCCACACCCATTAAGCCCTCATAAATCTCTATTATGACATAGGAGGAGGAATAATTGTAGCATGATATCTTAACATTACAGGACCAAGTGCAAAAAAAAATTCTCCCATATAGAACTACCAAAAATGAACTAAAATGTGACATGGATGGTTTTAAAGAAAACATGGAGGCTAAAATTGATGGTATAGAAGAAAAAATGAAAGGAAACATGAAATATTCGGAGAAATAAATAGAAGGTTTGAAGGAAGGTTTGACAAAATTGATACAAGAAAAGGTTCGTAATTGCGAGGGGGTAGTACATGAAACCCATGATGAGAACAAAATATATTTTAATCATGATTTAATATAATCTAATGTTGGATTAAAGACACACCATATTCAAAATATTGATATGAGGAATTTTGACGGCAAGGATCCCGTAACATGGATACTAGAGATGGAGCAATATTTTGATATCCATAATCTGAAAAACACAAAAAAATACACATTGAAACTTTATATTTAGATCCCAATCAATTTTTATGGTATCGATGGCTTTGATCTCGTAAAAAAATTTCCACTTGGCCAATTTTAATGGATAAAATGATAGGACATTATGAGTATACAAAGTGAAAAAAATTCTTTAGCCAATTGATAAATCTCAAAAAAAAGGGTTCAATGATAGAGCACATTGGAGACTTCAAAAAATTGAATCTAAGGGTAAATGACATTCTAGAGGAGCACATGATTGATTTCTTCATAGGTGCTTTAAATGATAACATCCAACATGAGGTTCACCTTTGGTAAGTTGATTCATTTGACAAGGCATTCATGTTGGAAAGAAAAAATGAAAGTAAAATTATGGTGATAAGGAAGCCTACCACTCACAACTATAAAGGTGGAAGTGTTTCTACTCCTAGACTTCCACAACCTACAAGGTTGACAAAAGAAAATTTTGAATAAAAAAGAGAAAAAGGGTTTTGCTACATTTTTTATAGAAAATACACTAAAGGTCGTAAGTGTGCTGAGAAGAAGTTTTTTAACATATATTATGAAGAGGATGAAGAAAAGGAAAAATAAATTTCAAAAGAAGAGGATATACAAGAGGAACCAATGCTAGAGAAAGAAGAAATGAATCTAAACATATCTTATAATGCATTGGCAATAAATACCACTCCTCGAACTCTTAAGATAGAAGAAGATATAAATAATAAAAATCTAATGGCGTTGATTGATTCGAGTAGTACAAATAATTTTATTCATTGTAAGGTAGCCAAGGAATTGAATTGCTTCCTATACCCAGCACCAGAGTTTGAAGTGATGGTTGAAAATGGAGGAAATATAAATTTCTATAGAAATTTCCATAATCTCAAGATAACTATGGAAGGATATGTATTGAATAGTCCAATGCTATCCATTCCAATGGGTGGTGTTGATGTTGTACTAGGCGTTTTATGCTTACAATATTTGGGGACGATAGGTTGAAATTTTCAACAACTTTTCTTGAATTTATTTTTGGGAAGGAAGAAATGTTGAATTACGAGGTATCACAGGGAATTGAAGAAAGATAATCACATATAATTTCATGAAAAATATTCTGAATAACAAGAAATGAGGCTTAATTTCACAATTATGCTCACTAGAGGTTCACACATAAAAATCATCTATTTCTCCATATCTCCAAAAAGTCTGGGACAATTATTCCAAGGAGTTTGATAATTCGAAAGGAATCACACCTATCATGATCATGACCACTATATTCATTCGATTCTAGGAAGTGTTCCTCTAAACATCAGGCCTTACAGATATCTGTATGCCCGAAAGAGTGAGATTGAACGCATGGCTGCAGAAATGCTCGAGGCTGGTATAATTCAATCTAGTCAAAGTTCCTTCTCTACACCAATAGTATTGGTGTAGAAGAAGGATGGATCATGGTGTATTTTTCCATATTATAGGGAGTTCAACAATCTCAATATTAAATATAAATGTCCCATCCCCATCATTAATGAATTATTGGATGAATTACATTGAGAAATTTACGTCACCAAGCTGGACCTTCGTTCTGGATATCATCAAATTAGAACAAAAACTGAATACATTATGAAAATAACATTCAGAACTCATGACGATCATTATGAATTTTTGGTCATGCTTTTGGGCCTTACTAATGCACCTTATAAATTTTAAGGTTTTGTGAATTCGATTTAAAAACCCTTAGAAATTTTTTGTTAGTATTTTTTGATGATATAGTAATCTACAACAAGTCTTGGAAGGATCATGCTAAACATGTTGACAGGGTTCTAAAACTATTGGAGGAGACATAATTATATGAAAAATCCTCAAAATTTTTCTTTGGATAGTAGGGCGTGGAATATTTGGGTCATATTGTATGTCATGAGGGTGTGAAGGTAGACCCTAAAAAAATTAAATCCATTAAGGAATGGAAAATCCCCACAACCATAGAGCACACTCGATGATTTACGTGGTTAACAGGGTATTATCACAAGTTTGTTAAAAAATATGGGAGAATATTGACACCTATAACATCATTACTGAAGAAATATGCATTTTCTTGGACTCTGGAGGAAAATAAGGCCTTTGAACATCTTAAAGAGGCAATATTCCAAGAACTAGTTTTAGCTACACCTGTGTTCACAAAAACCTTTATTTTCGAATGTGATGCCTTGGGAAATGGAATTGGTGTAGTTTTAATGCATGAAGGAAGACTCGTTTCTTTTGAAAGTCGTCCAATCAAAGGAAAGTATTTATATAAGCCTATTTATGATAAGGAAATGTTAGCAATACTACATGCAATAAAGAAATGGAGGCCTTACCTAATGGGAAGACACTTCATGGTAAAAAAAGATCATGATAGTCTTAAATACTTTTTGGAACATAGATTATCTTTAGAAGAGAAAAAAAATTGGGTCACAAATATTATGGGTTATGACTTTAAAATCATCTACAAAGAAGGGAAAAAAAATGTTGTTACATGTGCACTCTGAAGAAGGAATAAGGATGTGGAAGCATTGCTTTGTGTCATTTATATTATCCAACCTAAGTGGATAATTGAAGCAAGCGATGGATGGAATAATGGTGAAGAGGTGTGCATAGTCATTCAAAAGTTGCAGCAAGATCACAATACATCTGATACATTTACCAGGAAAAATGATTCATTATGGTACAAAGATCGCTTATATATTTGTAAGAATTCCCAATTCAAACAATATATTATTTTGGAATTTCACACCTCTCCCTTAGGAGGGAACTCAGGATTTTTAAAAACTTACCACAAGGTGAAGAAGGAATTTTTTCGGGATGGCCTTAAATATGATATTCAATATTTTATGGGATAATTTGTGGTTTTCCAATGAAATAAAGTTGAGACAATTAACACCGGAGGTCTTTTGTAACCTTTATTCATTCCAAGCCAATGTTGGGAGGCGGTTTCAATGGATTTTTTCACAGGTTTACCCATGTCGAAAGGAAAGAATGTTGTCATGGTGGAAGTTCACAAAATTACCAAGTATGCACACTTTTGTGCATTATCACATCCGTTTAAACCCAGTACAATTTCTAATGCATTTATGGAAACAATCCAAAATCCACATGGAAACCCAAAGGTTATTGTAAGTGATAGAGATCCCATTTTTACTAGAATTTTTTGGACGAAATTATTTTCCTTTCTGGGTATCAAATTAGCTCATAGCTCATCATATCATTCTCAATCTTATGGGAAAACTTAGATAGTGAAAAAAAATTGGAAGGATATCTTTGTTGCTTTGTATCTGATAAACATACACAATGGGTCAAGTGGTGACCTTTGGCTGAATGGTGTTATAACACTTCCTTCCATACTGCAGCAAAAATGACCCCATTAGAGGAAATTTTTGCTGAAAAGTGGCCTCCTAAGGAAAAATATTAAAATAATAGTCAAAATAATAAAAAAAGAGTTATAAACTTTGGAGGGAAAAGAAGAAAACAACTTTTTGATTTTTTAGCTTATCTACTTATAGGTTTACTCAAGTTCAAAGTATAGACACTCATTGGATGCAAAATTAAATTCCACATCAAACGAGTATCCATTATGCATGCTTTTTAGAAGAGCCGCATTTATAAAAAACTGAAGATACATTTAAAAAGTGTGTTCAACAAACTTTTTTAATGTATCTTCAATTTTTATCAATGTGGGTCTTCTAAAAGGTATGCATAATGGGTACTCATTGGATGTGGAATTCAATTCTACATCCAACAAGTGTCTAAACTTGAAATTTGAGTAAACGTATAAGGAGATAAGCCAAAAATAGAATTAAAAAAAAAATGTAGTTTTTCTTCTTTTCCCTCCAAAATATTTACATGTGCCTCTTTTAATATTTAGAGTATTTTGATTGGTTTTCATATTTTGACATGGAAATTACGTGAAAATTCCATGCCCATATTTAGGCTGAAATTTCCTCTAATGATTTATGGCAATTTATGGATATCATCCACCATTCATCCCATCATCCTTAAAAGAAAATTCTAAGGTTCAAGCAATGGAAGATCACATTCAACATCGACATCAAGTTCTATAACTCTTAAAGGATAACCACACTTTGGCGTCGAATCAAATGAAACAAAAAGCATATCAACATCGCAACGAAATAATAGGCGACTCATTATTTTTATAACTACAAACATACATACAAATGTCCCTCAAGAAATCTAGTAAGGATAATAAATTATAACCAAACTATTATGGTCCTTAGAAGGTGTTGAAAACGATTGGTACTATGGCATACAAATTGGAACTTCCTACATCTTCCTGAGTGAACCCATTTTTCCATGTTTCATGCTTAAAGAAGGTTATAGGTGAGAAGCTCTCAGTTCAAACAATATTTCCAGAACTTGACGAGGAAGGAAAAATCGTATTGGAATCCGAATCAGGCATAGAAACAAGAAGTTAACAACTACAAAATAAATTCATTTCAGAATATCTCATCAAGTGGAAGAACTCACCTAGTGAAGATTCGACATGAGAGGATGGTAATTTTATACAAAATAATCCAAAACTGCTAAAGCTTTGAGGAAAACACTCTTTTGAAGGAGAGGGGCATGTTAGGTACCTATAATTCTAATTTTTTCCCTTATTGTTATTGTTAGTGTAGCCCCCTTATTTTTATTGTGGTGCTAATATAGTCCCCATATTGTTATTTTTGTGCCCTTACATTATTATTTTTATGCCAACTAGGATTATATTGTGACCCCTTGGAACCTTATATATGGAAAGGAGGTTTTTTAATTTTAATCATCCAGGAATTATTAATTTATGTAATGTAAATATGTTTCCCCCTCGAAGAGGATATTTTATAAGTCCTTGATCTATTATTTCTATTATTTTGTGACTTGTTTTCATAACATTGCAGGAGATTTCCTTAGTATTTTGTACTATTTGAAAGATAGGAAGAGGAGGAAAAATTTAGCCTGTGCAGGTAAACAATTGATAGTGCACTCGACAGATGATCTCGTTCAGTGATCCAAATATTAGATCCATCATCTAGAGGTAAAGTGAGTGGTCCTAGATTATTCTAGGAGGTAGTATGATTTGCAGGAGGGATATTCCATGGATGATCAGATTTTTGGAGGAAAAAATGAACATTTCCATGAGGTGGTGTGAATAGCCTAGGAGATTGTTTGTTTCTAGGAGAGGGAAAAATAGAGTAGTAGAGAGATATATCTAGTCTCCATATTATTATACTAATGGAGATAAGTACTTTCTTGTAACATCAGTATTTTCGTATCCTCGTGCACCCACTGTAAATATTTTTATAAATTCAGAGGTAAATAGAGGGACATAGATTACATTACTTGAGGTAGGAGATTTTGTGAGGGATTTTTTAATTTCAATATCAGTGTTTTCTTTCCTAAGGAGGTTACATACTTTGTATTTTAAAGGTTTCATTGATGTAGTAAAACTTGTACTAGTTATGCTACTCAATAAAGGCTTGGCACCGAGCCTTAAATGGATGGTTTCTTAGAATTAAATTGGGATGCAAAAGAAGTATGCAAGGCCATCCTACTGTGATAAAGTTTACAAGGCATGAGGAGATTATTTATGAAGATTGGAATGCATTGGAAGCAAGGAAAGTTGGAGGCAATCACGGTGCAACAAATAAAATAGAAGCTAGAGTAAAGGATATAAGAAACTCTCTCATTCGATTCTCCTATTTGACTCTCATAGAGAAAGGGATAAAAACATATGAAAAGACAAGGAAGTTTTACCTCATAATATGCATATAGTTAGGATTTAGCAAAACAAAAAGAGGGTAAATCAGAGGCAGAGGTTCCCTTGACACTAATATTTCACTATGTATTAACTCAATGCTAAAATCAATATCTATTTTGGGTTGTAATGCAAGAATTTCATTCAAAACATATCCTTGAAATTCCAGACCACCATAAATCCATCCACAATGTTTTCTCTTTTCTTGTGACACATCTTCCACTTGTATTTGAAGACCCTTTGATTCTCATCATTTTAATTTCAAGGTTGATATCCATATGCTTTAAATTGGCTTAAGTGTGTTACCAGTACATCTCCCTTATCGTTGGCACAAGTAACACACTTTTCCCGACAATTAAAGACAAATCTATGCGTTTACAACTTTTCCATATTCATTGACACATCTAAAGATAATAGGGCTAGAAAACTCAAGTTCATTTCTATTTTCAATCTGTTCAGCTAAATTGGATAGTTATTTTTTTTTCCCCAAGGAAAATTCATAATTTTATTCATTAAATGAAACTAAATGTTGTAGATGCTAAATAGCATATGAATTTCACACAAATTTTTGTATGAAAGAGCATAAATAACAGCTCATCATCCAGTTAACCCATTATACTCTTTCATACCTTTATTTTTCTCCACTTTTCGCTAACCATTAGAATTGGTTGGGATAAATACAATAGATAATTGTGTCTCTTCTACATTATGCTAGATTTCTTTGTTAGAGATTCAATTTTCTCAAGTGTGGGTTCATTTGGTGGCACTAGATGATTTTTCAACCGAAGTCATCACAAGTTGATGTTGTTGATCAATTTTTACTAGAACCAATGCATATTGATGCACCATCTCATCCTTCATCGAAAATTCCTGGGTATTTTGAAAATTGTTTCTAGGGCTATTTTCTGTGGTCTTTGAATCTTTGTATTCCTCTTATGGGTACTCTGAAAACTACCATCCTTTCATATTTTTTGTTTGTATTTTCCTCCTCTCCTTTTTAGATTGTTATCATGAATTTTGGAGATCTCCAATTAGAAGAAAAATACGACACCAAAAGGCAGTATTTTCATAGTTAGGGGTTGAGATCATTGTTGATTTCTGAAAGATAGTTGAATGAAATCGGGTGACCATTTACTAAGATCGACCTCCAAGCAAATTCTGTTGAAATTATATATGGACATTGCAGTTCGATCAACATCTATATTTATGAATTTTCTTAGAGAATTCCCAATTCCTACTAATACTTTGGGATGCCAAAAATGTAATGGTAGATTATGTAATCCAACCCATACATGATTTTTGGATACAATCATGGTATTTGCATCAAATTATGGAAACCAAGGTGTCATAAACAGGTCTGCATTTCCCCAAAACAAAGGTCCCTCATTTAGTGCATAATCTCTATCTTTTGTTGTGTCAAATTTAACGATAAAAACCCCCTAAAGCATAAGTGGATATTGCAATTTTCAGTCCATATTGAATAATTCCATTCACATAATGGCACATATTTGGGCCAGAATCCATTGAATCTACATATAAATAATTTAGTATGGAATTAATCATGGATTTCATTTACATTAGGTAGGTTTGTTGTCAAGGACGACAATTGGTTCATTTTCTCCATAATGTATGGGTCAGGTATAGAGTGAGCATGTGCTTGTATGTTTGTCCCCTTTACTGCATCTTTGAAAGTTGGAGGTCCTTTGGAACTAGTTCCAGGGCATCCACCTAGAAGTTTTGAGTTGAGAGTAATAACTGAATCTGGTCCAATGTCATATTCCTATAGATTAGCCTCGTCTCACAAGATTTTACCTGCATATATCAAATTTTGCACGCGAGTTGGAATGCCTATGTTGGCTTGAATATTTTGTCTAAGATCATCGATCCATTCCCAGATGCCGACTCTTAGACATATTTATTTCCCTTCAAGTGTTCTAATGAAGATTTGGATGCGTGTGTCTTTTGGCATATTTGGTTTTGGATCAGGTTGATCCATCCCCATAGAGGGTGGCCTTTCTTTATATAGAGGTTTTTTTATGTAGTGGTGTCGGGTCACTACCACTACCTAATCATGGATCCTTTTCTTGGATATAAACTACCCCCCACAAAATGGCAAGCACAGACATGTTGACAGGTGCATAGATATGGAATTGTAGTAAGTATATTTGGGATTAAAGAAACTTCTGACCTGATTTTATTTACCCGATCCAGGATAGGAGAAAGATATGCCAATTTTTACGGGAAAATTTACCCTAAGTCCCATGGTTGAAAGACCTAACACATTGGATGGAATTTCATAACAAGAAGGACTCTAATTACCATGGTATATGCTTTAAAATAGTAAGAAAAGATTGTGGACCTTACCTGTTTATCCTTCGTTTGTAGTATATCTCCTAGGGTGCAAATCCCCTGCAACGCCTCATGCTGCAGACCCTGCAAATTGGTCAATAAATAGCACAAAAAATAGCTGTAATCTATATATGTCGTATAAGTTAGAATATTATCATACATGATCTCATAAAAATAACATGAAATAAAATATTCAAGATTATTAAGCATGTGTAAGAGACACATAACACATGAACATCAGGAACAAGATGGTACTTCTGTTATTAATAACATGTACATAAAATAATAGTGTAGAAATCACCTGAGATCTGCCATGGCCTTGAGAAAAACCATCCTCTGGATTCGTCCATCCCTAGCCTCACAAAGCTTCTTCCATAAATGGTGCACAAAGGATGTCACATAGAAAGAGGGTGAGGATCATAAGGAAACAAGGGTTTCCTGAAACCTAGGAAGTGCAGGAGGCACAGGGGAAATATCAAACTTGATCAAGGCTATAATAGGCTATAATATCAATAATATTATCTCTCTCCTCCCTTAGGCCATTCCCTTGAGGTGTATTTATACTTCCTCCAATTAGTTTTTTCAGTTGGGGAACAGTTAGGCCACGGGCTGGGGTAGTTAAGTTACAGGAAAAGACATCAACCCCAACTCAATAATATGGAATTTTTATATTTATTAATATTTTAAATAGCATATGTGGGTCATCTATGGATGGACCTGCATGTGAACGTGAAAAAAACTAAGAAAAGTCATGTATGGATTTTAAAATATTGTTTTTTAAGAAATGATACCAAGTCTAAATGGAAGGGCTTCCTAAGGCCAATTCCTAAATCATCAAGTATATAGAGGTTATAAATGATGATATAACATATTCCCCATAATATATGAGGTTAGAAGGGGTACATGATGGTGGAAATATATTATTCACATAGAAAGAACCTTGCGAGGACTAGAGAGGACTTCACCAGGTTTTAGCCTGCCAAAAACCAGGGATAGAAATCAGAAAGATAGCTCATGTCTGAGGCGGGCATAACCATGCTTAGTTAAACAAATTCATGTCCACATATCAAGTATGGAGCAGATACAATATGTATACAAGTATAACTGAAATGTAAATTACATAGTGAATCTTCCGATCATTGCCCAGAAGTATAAGTAAAAATCACATCCAAGTATCACATATAACAGACTAGTCAATGATGCTACATAGATATATAATCACTGAATTCATAACTGAATCTCCAACTACCAAATGATAAGTGGTGGAACAAATGGTACAACACGCAACTCGAGCGGCAACATATAAAATTTTTCTATGATGAAACTACAACATATAAGGGTGGATGGTGTCACTGACAGAAAACTGAAGGAGTTTTCAAAGTGAACCAAAGAATGTTGATGAAAACCTGAGTTATTGAACGATCACCATGGCACAATTCTACACAATAGGAATAAATAAGCTGAGGTCAACCATGTAAGAAATCGTTTGATTACTGGTAATTGATGTATATAGTTAACAAATGCGAGAAAACCCACTGATAATTATAATGAGTGTCAAGGATCCCTAGTAAAATCTAACAAGTGTGAATAAATGAGTTGAAGTTGAACACTTGAGAGAATCTATCAATCAACATAAATTGATGTATTGTCAATGTCAATAGTAAAGGAGTCTGCCACTGATGACTGAAAACCCTAAGGTACTGACAAAAAGGACTGTAGACCTTATTCCCATAGAAATGAGTCAGATTCGATGGGAAAATATCTATTGGGAGAAAGGAATTAAGGCATTCCACATGAGTCTTATGTGAGCATAACCCGCAGGCCAAGATCTGGAAGTAATCAGACGAAGCAAAGTGAAGTAACTGTTGAGCTCCAAAGATGTTCTTTCTTCCACCACATTCCACTCAAAGATGTTCTTTCTTCCACCACATTCCACTCCATTTCCTTTGTCCATTATTAACTACAGGCTCAAATGATCAATAGAATTAATTAAAATTGCTTTAAGAATGTATATCATGACTAACTTGCTATGTTTTTATGATTTTGTCATTGTAGTACTTTTTGAACTAGATCTAGCTACAGAATGCAGACATTCTGTAGCTAGTTGCCGATTCTGCAGCTGTCTTCATGTCTACGCAGGTTCCAGGTGTCATCTTGGAGAAAAACACATATGGGCATATTCCACATCATTCCCTCATCATTTGTTTCTCTCCACGAAGATTGAACGGAATTCTGTAAGCAGTTATGTACGTGGGAACTCAAACTAGGAGAGAGACTCCTAATAGGACAAGGACAGTCCAGATGTCCTTAATTCTATTACGTGACCACCATCAGAGTCCTAGTTTGGTTTTTATTTGGAAAGAAAATTATCCCTAGGTTATCTCAAAACAGTTATGTAAATTTGTTACAAATATGGCTCGGTAAACCGAGGGACAAGGTTAGATTTTGTATTTTGACTACTAGATTTCAGAAGTACGAAAACACTCTGTTTTGAAGTAATTTCTCTCTAATGCAAGAAGTATCACTTTATTGAAAGCACTGAGTCAATCTTGAAGTAGATTTTGCATGCTACTCTGGTGGTAGAGGGCCCCTGCCTCCTGAGCAGCCTTGTTTATACGGTTTAGATAAGTATTTTAGTCTCGTTTTTCATTTCTAGCTTAAGCATGTTTCTGAAGTTTATGTTTCATGCTTGTTTACATTGATCATCACAGCTAGAATTACTCTTATAAACTCTTCCAAAATATCATCACGATGAATAAGACATAGTTGTGGTGTTGTAGGTTTTAGTTTCATTTCATTTCGAATTTTATGATTTATGCTTGCTTACACTAAGTGTCACAGCTGGTCTTACTCCTACAAACTCTTCCAAAACATCATTAACAATGAATAAGAAACAACTTTGGTATCTTAGATTTTAATTGTATTTGCTTTCAAATCTTATGTTTATGTTTAATTGCATTGAATAATACAGCCAGAATTGTTTTTACAAACTCTTCCAAAATATCATTCACATTGAACAAGATGGGTTGTAGAATTCCAATAGACTAGCTGCATGTTAGTTTAGTCATAACACTCCGGAGGATGATTTCATTTAGTTCAGCTCTGTCACTACATTTCAATTTTGATAATGGCATTTTAATTTAACTCTGTTCACTGTACTTCAAGTAGATTAGTAGCATTCTAGTTTAGTCTTAGCTCACTGTATTAGCATTCCAGTTTAGTTGTTATCCATTGCATTTTAAATTGCATTAGTTGTTAAATTTAGATACCACGGTCTTCATTATTTACAAAAACTTCTTTTGTTCCAACCTCATATTAATACATAATCATCTGGACAGAAGCTAGTATCAGTCTAAGGCCTGGAGTATTTTGCAACCTTTTACCATTTCACAAATAAGCCTTTTCTCAAGGACTATTCTAAAAAGAAACCTATAACTTTTGAGTGAGGCCTAGTGGTGCTAAATTGAGTTGCAGAACAGAATTAGAAGTTAGTTTAGAGTAAAAATCTTATTGTGCTACAAATGTTCTTTTCCAAATATGTTCCAATGAACCTTTAATCATGGATGAGATGTTGTAACATTGTAAGTTGATTGTTTATTTAGGAGAAATTCATTCACACTTAACTTGTCCATTTCTCAAGCTCTTCCAACACATATTTAATGAATGAATTGGATAAGTTCAAGCTCATGTTGTGATTTATTTCCTTGCAATGAAGTCATTATCAAGCTTTGCATTTGTTGTTTTCCAGCCATAGTTTAGGCTTTGTTCTGTTTTAGTATTTGCATTTGTTGTTTGCCAGCCATAGTTTAGGCTTTGTTCTGTTTTAGTATTTGCATTTGTTATTTGCCATCCATAGTTTAGGCCTTGTTCTGCTTTAATATAACCAATAGCTTCTTTTCACCAGCATTTAGTTCTTTCCCTTTTCAAACATAAAACCATAAAACCAAAAAAAAAACATCATAAAACACTAAACACAACGTAGTGAGAAACAAATACCTAGGCACATATAGTGCAACACACTTCAGCAGTTTACCAACCCCGGTTGACAATTAATGAACTCAATTTAGGAACACTAGGTTGAGCACAAACATTTTGGCGCCGTTTCCGGGGAAGTGTAACTAGGTAGCCTTGTTTCTTAACTCCCAAAAAAAATGATATGCGTAGAGAGAGAGACTCAAGGGGTAGATTCATAAGAAGCAGAAGTTTGATTCCTAGAACACCACTTGTTTCACCTAGACCAAGAGCCAGTACACCTCCAACTCAGACCCACACTCCATCCTTTACTGATCCTAGACTTCCAGAAGACTTAAGATCATATATTCCATTAGAAAGACCTTCCACTTCATCCACTAAACCTTTCTTAGAAGAAGATTCAAGGACCCTTGCTAGAGATACAAACTTTTCCACTTCCACAAAAGAATCAACTATGGCAGAAGAAGGGGGAGGAGGAGTCTTTAATGGAGAACACACATTATTTGGAGGGGGTAGAGGTAGAGGTAGAGGAGAAGGAGGTAGAGGAAGAGGTAGAAGAGATATGGGAAGCTCTTTTGGGTTTCCTACAGTAGATGAAGAAACCAATACAACCATGAAAAACATTTCACCCTTTGTCCTTCCAAACTTCTATGGACTTAAAACTGAAGATCCTGAAACCTTCCTATTTGAATTTGAAGTCCTATGTAGAACTTATGACTACTTACAAGATGCTAAAAAACTTAAACTATTTCCTTCAACATTGAAAGGAGCAGCATTGAAGTGGTTTATGAGTTTGATCAACAATTCTATTAGGACATGGGAAGACATGAAACAAGCATTTCTAGAAAGGTATTTGGATTATTGTATGCCAGTCAATCATAAGGAGGAAGTGTTCAAGATGATACAAAAAGAGGATGAAAACCTAGAAGATTTGTTGGAGAGATTTCATTACAACATCAAAAGAGAAAAAATGGAAAACTTAGACCAAGACACCTTAAAAGCTCTCTTGTTGAAG
Organism: Pinus albicaulis; assembly: GCA_034641835.2. Classification (NCBI taxonomy): domain Eukaryota; kingdom Viridiplantae; phylum Streptophyta; class Pinopsida; order Pinales; family Pinaceae; genus Pinus; species Pinus albicaulis. Next base: position 915,545,681 of record CM076569.1, read on the forward strand.
ACAATTAGGGATGAATGTTTGGATATCCTTAACATGATGGGGAAAGGGGATATATCTCAGCTCACATTACCTGAAATATCTGAGTTATGTATCAACCTTTCAAGAGGGAAATCTAAAACTGTGAAAGGACCAAGAGACCCTGCTCTTGCAAGGGTAAGTAAGTCTGCTTCTGGGACAGTAAGTAGGGCAGAGATAGGGCATATGCTTGATGAATTCAAATCTGACATCTTAGGGAGTCTTAGTGAAAAAATAGACACCCTTAAGTTACAAAACAAGCAAAAAGTTGAATCTGATGCTTTAGCAATCTTTTGTCCCAAATGTAGAAAGAAGCATGCCTTGAGAGAATGTCCTTTGGATGCAAAAGTTGTAGAGACCTGTGTAATTTGTTCAGAAAAACATGAGACCAAGAGTTGTCCTTCACTTCCTGGTCTTAAAGATGTCTTTCAAGAATATACTCCTACAAGTTCCACATAATCTCTCAATTTTGTCTCTAGAAGGCCTTGGCAAGGACCTGAAACACAAGGATTTCATGATCAAATGTATAATCAACCCCCACCAAAATGGAATTATTGGCAGCAACCTTGGCCCCAATTTCAAAATCAATCTCAAGCTTGGGCACAAGGAGCACAAAATCCCTATGGAAGATACTCCCAGTACTATCAATATCCACCATCCTATCCACCATACCCACATTTTTCTCCTCAAAATCCTCAACAGAATCCTCAAAATCCACAACATCAAAATCAACCACTCCCCTTACCATTTCCTCAGAAATCAAATCAGTTTCCTGCTCAACCCATACCAAACCCCAACAATAAAAATCCTTAGAACACATACATGATAGAAGGCCAACAGTTTCCAACTTATTTAATTACTCCTCTAGACCTTAGTGATGTTCAACTTAGGTTTGGAAGAATACTTGAAAAGAGGAAACCTTCTGTGATCATACAAGAACAAGATAACTCTGAGGAAGATTCTCTATGGGAAAATAAAAGTCTTGAAGAAGACACATCTTTTCAAGACCCAAACATTGAAAAATCAAAACAAAAAGAACCAATAATTTCAACTCTTGTATTAGAGCAGCCATCAACATCCACTCCTACACCTCCCTTTCCAGAAAGATTACAAATTGATAGAGGTGTAGAAAAACAAATTATGATGCCTAATTATGATTTCCTAGATGAGCTAAGAAATGTCTGTATTAAGATTCCATTATTACAAGCTATCAAGGAAATTCCAATTTTAGCGAAGACAATAAAGGAGTTGAGCATGAAGAAAACAAGAAAAAGAATAAGAGAGACAAAGAAAATTCAACTGGCAGGAAAAATAGTAGATATCATGATGGGTAAGATTGCTATTCCAAAGTATCTAGACCCAAGAAATCCAGTTGTTAAAATTCACATCAAAGGAATTGAGATCCAAAATACACTCATTGATTTAGGAGCAGCAATCAATATCATGAGTAGACAAATCATGGATAAACTGAAACTTCCTAATCTTCTCTTTACACCCACATTATTACAATTAGCAAACAGATCTGTGATCAAACCTGATGGGGTAATAGAAGACATTCCAGTGTCCCTAGATTCTTGGGAGTACCCTATGGATTTCATGATCCTAACTCCTAAGAATAATCTAGGAGGACACCCTATTATATTAGGAATACCTTGGTTAGCTACAGCTGATGCTTTCATTAGTTGTAGATCCGGTGATATGCACATCTCTGATGGTAGTTCAACTAAGAAATTCACTTTGTATCCTCCAGCAAGGACAATTACAGATTTAGATGATACTCAATGGATAGAGGATGAAGAAGACTTACAACCCCTCTTCACAATTTCAGAAATTAGTGAAGATAGTCAAATTCTGAATACTTTAGAAAACTTTGAATCCTCTTCGGAACATAAACATGAACAATTTCAAGAAGAATCCAACATTGAGTTTTTTTCATAAAGGTAGATGTCTCTCTATTCCATGGATAAATTTGGCAGCTCTACAATTGAGATATTTCCAGGCAAAACTTTAAACATAAACAAGAACCTAGAAAAATATCAACAAGAAGAGCTAGTCAAAATTTTACAGAGACATTCTTCTGCATATGCATGGGAGTACACTGATATGAAATGGATAAGCCCCAAGACTTGCACTCATCACATCTACATAGAGGAAAATTGTAAACCAATCAGACAACCTCAAAGATGGATGAATCCAAATCTTAGGGAGATTGTTAAAGAAGAATTGCAGAAATTGTTGAATGTCAATTTTATCTATCCTATTTTAGATAGTCAGTGGGTTTCTCCTTTGGTAATTGTGCAAAAGAAAAATGGTAAATGGAGGGTATGTATTGACTACCGAGAATTAAACAAAGCTACTCTTAAAGACCATTTTCCCTTACCTTTCATAGATCAAGTGTTAGATACCTTAGCTGGAAAAAAGTACTTCTCATTTCTAGATGGGTTTAGTGGTTATAATCAAATTCAAGTAGCACTTGAGGACCAAGACAAAACCACATTTACCTGTCCTTGGGGTACCTATGCTTACCGGGTATTGCCATTTGGATTATGCAATGCACCTGCAACATTTCAAAGGGCAGTATTAGGAATCTTTTTGGATCTAATACATGATTGTGTAGAGGTATATATGGATGATTTCACAGTTTATGGAAACACATTTGAAGAAGCCTTAACAAACTTGGAAAAAGTTTTAAAAATATGTAAAGAAGCAAATCTTTCACTTAGTCATGAGAAGTGTTTTATGATGTTTACTGAAGGAATTGTTTTAGGACATCACATTTCAGGGGATGTGATTAGAGTTGATGAGTCAAAAGTTGAAGTCATCTCTAACTTATCTATTCCAAGTTGTCAAAAATATGTTAGGAGTTTTCTAGGATTTACAGGGTATTATCGAAGATTTATAGAAAACTTCACCAAGATAGCATCTCCACTCTTCAAATTACTTACCAAAGACTGTGAATTCAAATGGAATTCTGATTGCTAGTTAGCCTTTGAGACCCTGAAAACAAAAATTTCTGAAGCACCTATTTTAAGGGGACCTAACTGGAAGTTACCTTTTCATATTTCAATAGATGCCTCAGATACAGCTCTAGGAGTAGTATTGGGACAAAAAGACCTGATTCCTTATGCCATCTACTATACCAGTAAAAATTTGACTCCTTCAGAGTTAAACTATACTGTAACTAAAAAAGAGTTTTTAGCTGTTGTTCATGCCATAAACAAATTCAGACACTATATAACAAGCTATGAAACTTTTGTTCACACAGATCATTCTGCAATTAGATACCTAATGAAAAAATCAATTACTAATGGCAGAGTCATAAGATGGTTATTTATTTTACAAGAATTCAACATTACCATTCTAGATAGGTCTGGAAAACAAAACACAGTAGCTGATTTCCTATCTAGACTCCAAAACATCAAAGATGACACTCCAGTTGAAGATCAATTTCCCGATGAATATCTTTTTGCAATTTCTACCCAAACTCCTTGGTTTGCTGACATTGCTAATTATTTAGTTTCAGGAAAATTTCCTTCAATAATGAATGCAAGAGATAAAAGAAAAATAATTTATGACAGTGCAAAATATTCATGGGTTGCTAATGATTTGTACAAGACAGGTCCAGATTTGATCATTAGGAGATGTGTTCGGGAAGATGAGATGCCTGAGATTCTCAAAGCATGTCATGATGAACCTTGTGGCGGACACTTTGCTGATAAGAGGACAGCATATAAGATCCTTCATTTAGGATATTATTGG